>ML102181.1:0-19326 GCA_003697995.1 Taxidea taxus jeffersonii
TTAAGACACGGTATCAAGTAATGCAATAGGTCTTTCATCATTTCCATTTTTCATGAATTGAAACTACTTAAGTAGGGGACATATGTTTGGCATCATTTTCTAACCTCATATTTGGTAAAATTTTAAAGTTCAGCCAAGTCATATGCATCTTATCTGCATTTGTTTTAATTATTAAAACTACCTAAGTATGAAGCAATCAGGATTTGTTTTTAGAATTCAAAGTTAACACTGATTTTATACATCATTAAGTATTTCCAAGGCAGAAATTAAAGTTGAAGATAAGAAAGAAACATGTTCTCAAATCAATAGTAGAACTATCATATAAGGGTATACAATACATGCTGATGTATTACAAACTTAGCTTGATTTAGCAGTTCTTTAAAAACCAATAAGGTTTCTATGAATAAATTTAATTAATAAATTATTCACAATTAAAAATTTAAGGTTTTCATAAATAGTAACAACAGACTAAATATTGCATATATGGGGCTCCCACAAAACAGTAACAAAATACTTCAACATTATTTCATCCAAATATTGGTTTAAAATTATTCACATGTATTTAAAGATCACTGTTGACTGATCATAACAATGAATTCCAGACTAAATTGATAGCAGTTAGATATATAGTGCTGTCTGCTTATTCTTCTTATCATCACAAGATGAAAAACTCCTTTTGTAATAAACATGATGGCCATACTGGTTACTACAGTGATCCAATTAGTTAGCATATTTATGAAGGAAGCGTTCAAATGCATCATAGATGGCTTGTCTAAAATTAAAGATGAAAGAAAAACTGTTAAGTAATGAGAAAAAGAGGAAGGCAGACACTACTTTTATTATGTTATTTCCAAAGTTACCTGTGGCTTGGAACCTGACTTCCTCTCCAAATAGCTGTGAAAGAGGCAGGTACCTGAGGGTGGGTGTTTGGATCCATGTAACTTCACCACAGCTACAGAAAACCTCAAATGTGCTTTCAACTGATGATGAATTCAGAAGTACCTTTTATATGATGTACTTTTTTGTGCCTTCGAACTTACATAATATATGCATTTATATTATATATGCAATATAAAATATATATGTATGTATGCCACTTGTTGAAAATTAACTGGCTATGTTAACTTTTCATAATGTAGTATTTATTCAACCTATTTCATATTATGATAAGGATGCTTTTTGTCCAGAAATACACATGTTCTTAGCAACTGAACTAAAACAGAAGTCTTAGTTTCTAATGTTCCCTTCACAGGGTGTTTTAATATTTTAATTAGACATTTAAGGTGACATCTAAAAGTTGAACTAAATAAGTGACAACATACAAAGAATTATTTCTTCGATTAAAAAGAGCTAAAATATGTCAAACATGAAGCACATACAATTCTTTGTTATCTAGTGATGTGGTTGGCAGTTGGTTGGTTGGTTGGTTTCGTATGTATGTATGTATGTATGTATGTATGTATGCATTTATTTATTTATTTATTTGTTTGTTTGTTTGACAGGCAGAGATCACAAGTAGGCAGAGAGGCAGAGAGAGAGAGGAGGAAGCAGGCTGTCCACAGAGCAGAGAGCCCGATGCGGGGCTCGATCCCAGGACCCTGGGATCATGACCCGAGCCGAAGGCAGAGGCTTTAACTCACTGAGCCACCCAGGCGCCCCGGTTGGCAGTTTTTTGTTTTGTTTTGTTTTGTTTTAAAGATTTTATTTATTTGTCAGATAGAGAGAGAGAGCAGGAGTGAGCACAGGCAGAGTGGCAGGCAGAGGGAGAAGCAGGCTCACTGCTGAGCAAGGAGCCGGATGTGGGACTCGATCGCAGGACGCTGGGATCATGACCTGAGCCAAAGGCAGCCGCTTAACCAATTGAGCCACCCAGGCGTCCTGTGGTTGGCAGTTTTGAAACACAGCATGCACAGGGCACTTATTTAAGCACTTATGTGAACTAATTTATTTAACCATTAATGATAAATATATTCCAATGATACCTTTTGCCATCAAATTTGAATAGAAGTAGAAATAACATAGGCTATCAAAAAACTAGAGATATAGCATAAAAGTTTTTATAACTTCTAGTAATTACTGGAGTCAGTAAAGTTATTAACATTAAAACCAGTATTTTCACTTCATGTAAGGTTCAATATTCACTTGCTACTGAAAAACAGTGCTGACTCTTCCACAGATGCTCATGCCATCTGAGAGAAGAAAGTGGAGTGAAAAATTCAAGATGAACCAAAGCAAGTTTTACAAACCTTGGTGTTCCTCCTTCCACCCTAAATATACCTGGCTATTAATATTTGAAGAGGGTAAAACCACACAATAAAATGTGCCTATCAGGGGCACCTGGGTGGCTCAGTGGGTTAAGCCTCTGTCTTCGGCTCAAGTCATGGTCCCAGGTTCCTGGGATCGAGCCCAGCAGCGGGCTCTCTGCTCAGTGGGGAGCCTGCTTCCCTCTCTATCTCTGCCTGCTTCTCTGCCTACTTATGATCTCTCTGTCAAACAAATAAATAAAAAAAAATCTTAAAAAAAAAGATAAAATGTGCCTATTATATGCTACTTCCCTTTTTTCTGTAAAAGAAAAAAGAAGAGGATAGTATAGGAGAAAGTATCACAATGTGAGAATTGAGGGAGGCAGGGAGGAAAAAGAAGACTAAAACATATAATAAAAATACCCAATCTTCTCTATTTTCTGAGGCCAAAAAAAAAATTTCAAAAAACAAGCAAATAAATAGATACCTGTTTAGACCAATCATCTCACCTGAAGAGTCCTTGTTTAAAAAGATAAGCACTAATATGACCCCCTTCTAGATAACGGATTTCACAACCAGGCCAAATTTCTTGTAGACTTCGAACTCCTGTTCGTGGAATATAAGCATCTTCTTTGGCTTGAACCACTATAATGAGGCTTGGGTCAACTGGAACTAAGGATAGAATTTTAAAAGATACAACACATACACCCTCAAAAAGCTCTTAAGATTTTTATATTAATACTATTAATCATATTAGAAAATGAAATACCCCTGACAGTACACTAAATGAAACATCTGTCAAACTAAATATATTTTTTAAAGATTTTATATTTATTTATTTGAAAGAGAGAGAGAGCACAGACTAGCAATGAGCAGGGGTGGGGACAGAAGGAAAGGGAGAAGCACACCTCCTGAGCAAGGGGCCAGACCTGGGGCTGGATCCCAGAACCCTGAGATCATGACCTGAGCTGAAGACAGCTGCTTAACCGACTGAGTCACCCAGGCACCCCTAAAACTTTATGATTAAGTTAAAAACCAACTATAATATAGTATAATATAATAATATTTATCTCTAAAACAAAGAGATGAACATTCTAAAAGAGACACAAAATCCAACATATATTTTAAAATTTAAATTCAACTAATTAACCTATAACGTATTATTTGTTTCAGGGGTACAGGTCTGTGATTCAACACTCTTATATAATACCCTGTGCTCAGTACAACACATAGCCTCCCCAATGTCCATCACCCTGTTACCCAATCCCCCTCCTCCCCACAAAATCCAATATATTTTTAACTAATAAGATGGTTTTAGATTATCATGGATAAAATATGATACATTTAAATAACTAACTTATCCTGGAAAATACATTCTGGAGCCAACAATAAACATACCCTTGAAAATATGAAATTATTTTATAAAGCATCTTTAAAAATATTTCACAAATATTTACACATGAGCAAACATTCTTAATTTCATATAAAAATTGGTACCTGAGAAATTTGCCACATGAGTACATTCATCCATGACTCCTTTCATGAATATTAAAGACTCTTTCTGAAGATTGTTTCTTCTGTGTTCTTTACTGAGTAGATGATATGACTGAGGATTGCAACTTGTATAATTACTTTTGTTGGTTGAAAGTGTTTGATTGAAGCACTCCATCTTAGAGGTATCTTGCAACAAGAGTCTTTCTGATGTGGCACTGACAGATGTTTTACTAGATTTATGGCATTCACTAGGTTTTTGGGATTCAACTTGGTTTGTCATATCTAAATTTAAAGTTCCAGAAACCACATTAAGGTTAGTTAGCTTGTCTGCACTGATAGGGAAGCGTTTCACAAACTCTTGTCCCATTTTGAAAGAATCTGTCTAAATAAATAAAAGAAAATATCATTTATTATAAAATACATTTTATTTAACAACCTTGTTAAAGACAAAACACAAATTCCATCAGTGAATAAATGAATAAATAAAATGTAGTACATACATACAATGGATTATCAGTCTTTTTTTAAAAACATTCTCCTTTATTCTAAATGCTTTTTAATTTTTAATATTTCTTCTATTTATTTGACAGAGAGAGACACAGAGAGAGAGGAAACACAAGCAGGGGCGGTGGGAGATGGAGAAGCAGGCTTCCTGTTGAGTGGGGAGCCCGATGCAGGGCTCAATCCCTGGACCCTGGAATTATGACCTGAGCTGAAGGCAGACACCCAACAACTCACCACCCAGGCGCCCTGATTATCATTTAGTCTTAAAAGGAATGAAATTCTGATACATACTTCAACATGGCTGAACCCTGAAGACACTATGCTAAATGAATAAGCTAGAGACAAAAAATATTGTATGATTCCAACTTTTATGAGGTAATCTAGAGTAGTCTGATTCATAGAGATAGAGAACTGAGTGGGGACTTCCAGGGGCTGGAAGGAGGGGGAATGAAGAATGATCATTTAATGGGTACCAAGTAAGTAAAATGAAAAAGTGCTGGAGATGGATGGTGGTGATGGACAGAGGCGATGGTTGCACAATAATGTGAATGCACTTAATAACACCACTGAACTGTACACCTCAACATGGCTGAAGCTGTACATTTTATGTTGCATATATTTTACCACAACTTAAACAATAACAAAGAAAAAAGAGATGACAAGATTTATCTGAGGACTAAGATAAATAAAAGACATACTATATTGCTAAATGTCTCCTCTTAAACACCAAAGGGTATCATTTAATCTATACCTATTCTTATTGCCAAAGTTTTGAAATCATGATCTGCCTGGATCTTAGAACTTCCAAAAGCCTTATGAGTGTATCCTGGCAAGTAATACATCACCCACATCCAACCCCTTTCTCAGGCTGAACTAAGAAGAATTTAAAATTATCAAGGAAAAAATAATTGCCCATTAAAATCTCAAAAGTATGTACTTAGTTTAAGGACTTGTAATACAATATAATTTAAGTAAAATAAACTTTATTAAATACTAAGGGCAGAGTTAAAAGAAAAACATGACAGTCTGGGAAAATATATTTGTAACTTATATGACAAAGCTAACTGCTTTTATTAAGAGCTAAAGGTGAATACAAAGCCCAAAATCACAATAGAAGAAGTGAGCAAGCGACATGTAAATAAAGGTCACAGACACTGAAATATATATAGCTCTTAAACTTAGAAACATAGCAAATTTCACTTAAAATTAAGTAAATAAAAACAATACCAATTTCATCATCAGATTAACAAACAAAACAAAACCCTTAAGTTTGCTAACACACTCAATTTGTGAAATTATGGGGAAATAGATACACATGTTCCTACTGCAAATATAGACAGACACAAGCAGAATTAGACAGAATCTAATATTACAAATACATCACCCACATCCAACCCCTTTCTCAGGCTGAACTAAGAAGAATTTAAAATTATCAAGGAAAAAATACAAATGCAACAACATTTCTAGGAATTTACACTTGTGAAATGACATATGTACAAATTTATTCATTGCAGCACTGTTTATTATGAGCAAAAGAGAAATCATATCAACAGGGTACTGGTTAATAAATCATGGTACATCACCCATATAATTGATTATTATGCAGCAGTAAAAAAGAAAAAAGAAACATTTGTGTATAGTCCCTAAAAAAGGTAAGAAAAAAGCCCATATTTCTACTGGTTTGAAAAATTCCTTGAAATATTAATAAATAATGGGTTATTTATTGAGGGAGATAGGACTTAGGCAAATTGAGAATAAGGGTAGGATGTGTTTTATTATATGCCTTTTTATACTTCATGATGCTTGAACTACATGGCCATATAATCTATTTAAAAAATTAAAGAATGAAAAATTGGTTGAAGCCAAGGAAAAAAAGGAACCAACAACCTGGCTAACAGAACAAATCACTGAAGTCATCCAGATCAAATAAATATAAGAGGGAATGGAAAAGGAAGTTTAGAAACATTGAGAATTATAAGATTAAGTACCCTAGAATTACTCAGAGGGCTACACCATCAACTTTAACTGCTTTTGATTGGAAAAACTGCTTTTATAACAAAAAAGAAGGAAGCCATCTTGACATTCCTTGACTATGCATGACTGTGGACTAGTTCTGGGACAAAAACCTTTTTTTTTTTTTTTTTTTAAGATTTTATTTATTTATTTGACAGAGAAAGGGAGCACCAGCAGGGGAGCAGCAGAGGGAGAGGGAGAAGAAGGCTCCCTGTTAAGAAGGGAGCCTGATGTGGGGCTCAATCCCAGGACAGTGGGATCGTGACCTGAGCTGAAGGCAGATGCTTAACCTAATGAGCCACCCAGGCACCCCGGGACAAAAAAACTTCTATACAACCCTCACGAGCTAGAGGCACAAAGAAAGTGCTGGGTAAGACCACACTGCCATTTCAGACAACCAAAATTTTTGATTCTCCCTTCAAAAAATTTTCATATTGAGTTTTCTCATAAGCTCTCAAATATAGGCATCTTTTGGCTTATATGTACAGGGGAGCACAAGGAACTAAATAGCAGGTAGAGGTATTTTGTAACAAAGTTCTTAGGCACATAATAATCCTTTGAGGTTATGCAAGACAGACTTACTTTACAAGAGTGAGATTTATAGTGGTATAATTACAAAAGTCCTAATTGTTAGTGGAGAGTCTTGTTTCCTTTCTGAGATTTCTTGAGATTCTCAGTAACTTCCAAATTGAATGTGTAAAATTAAAAATTCATAAAAAGAAAAAAATTCATTAAAGGAATTGGTCACCTTAGGAAACTAACAGGGAACCAATTAATTTTCCTGAAAACTGGCAGATTACAGTAAAGAATCAAGCATTTATCTTGCCTTTCCTAGATGAACTGAACTACTAGGTAACTGAATAATGGATAAGTACCTTTTTATATAAGCATTCAAATGGATAAATAAAAAAATGATAGAATATCAGCATTTTACAGCTGTCCACTAATTAACAGACATAGGTATTAAACATGAATGGAGGCTTACAGCACAAAATAGAGACAAGACATTATGTGCTTCCTGTACCCCTACCAAAGAAATAAAAACTGAATGGAGACTCTAGACCCAGCTGCCAATTTTCAGGCAACATAAAGCATGGGTGAACATGCTAAACTGTACCATGAGAATGCAATCAGAAATAGCTACACTTGGGACACCTGGGTGGCTCAGGTGGTTAAGTGTCAGCCTTCGGCTCAGATCATGGGCCCTGGGATCAAGTCCACACCAGGCTCCTTGCTCAGCAAGGAGCCTGCTTCTCCCTCTGCCAGCCCCTCCCCCTGCTTGTGCTCTCTCTCTCTCACTCTCTCTGATAAATAAATAAAAATCTTAAAAAAAAAAAAGCTAGAATGTGAGAAACTCTACAAATAAACAGCCTAATAAATTCATCAACTGATAAATTACAAGAAAGGGAAAGGAAAAGAACTTACAGATTAAAAGATACTTCAAAGCACATCAAATAAACGAATTGTGTCTAATGATACACATTTGGACAATAAAGTTATTTTAAAGACAGAGGAAGTAATTACTATAAAAATCAGGATAATGATTTATAGTGGGGGAGAAGGGCTTTTTAATTAGGACACATGGAAGTGGTTTCTGGGTTGGGTGATCCAATTTTTAAAAACTTTTTAACATTTTTTAATTTTTTTCCACTCTTCCCCTGATGATCTTCTGTTTTGTTTCTTAAGTACACATATAAGATCATAACTGTCTTTCTCTGATTGACTTATTTCACTTAGCATAATACTCTCCCTTAGCATAATGCCCTCTAGTTCCATCCACATTGTTGCAAATGAAAAGAGATTTTTTTTTATGGCTGAGTAGTATTCTATTCCATCTTCTTTATCCATTCATCTGTTGATGGACATCTGGGCTCTTTGAATAGTTTAGAAATTGTGGACATAGCTGCTATAAACATTGGGGTGCAGGTGCCCCTTCAGATGACTACATTTGTATCTTTTTTTTTTTAAAGAACTTTTTTTTTTTTTAAAGATTTTATTTATTTATTTGACAGAGAGATCACAAGTAGGCAGACAGGCAGGCACAGAGAGAGGGGGAGGCAGGCACCCTGCCAAGCAGAGAGCCTGATGCAGGGCTCGATCCCAGGACCCTGGGATCATGACCTGAGCCGAAGGCAGAGGATTTAACCCACTGAGCCACCCAGGTGCCCCTACCTACATTTGTATCTTTGAGGTAAATAAGCACTAGTACAATTCCTGGATCATACGGTAGCTCTATTCTCAACTTTTTGAGGAACCTCCATACTATTTTCCAGAGTGGCTGTATCAGCTTGCATTCCCACCAACAGTGTAAGAGGGTTCCCCTTTTTCCACATCCTCACTAGCATCTGTCATTTCCTGACTTAATTTTAGCCATTCTGACTGGTGTAAGGTGGCATCTAATTGAGGTTTTGATTTGTATTTCCCTGATGTCAAACAATGTTGAGCATTTTTTCCATGTATCTGTTGGCCATCTGTATGTCTTTGGAGAAATGTCTGTTCATGTCTTCTGCCCATTTCTTGACTGGATTATTTGTTCTTGGGTATTGAGTTTGGTAACTTCTTTTTTTTTTTTTAAGATTTTATTTATTTATTAGTTAGAGAGAGAGAGATTGAGCACAGGCAGAGAGGCAGGCAGAGGCAGAGGGAGAAGCAGGCTCCCTGCCGAGCAAGGAGCCTGATGTGGGACTCGATCCCAGGACGCTGGGATCGTGACCTGAGCCGAAGGCAGCCGTTTAACCAACTGAGCCACCCAGGCGTCCCAAGTTTGGTAACTTCTTTATAGATTTTGGATACTAGCCCTTTATCTGATAAGACATTTGCAAATTTCTTGTCCCATTCTGTCCACTGTCTTTGGTTTTGTCGACTATTTCCTTTGCTGTGCAAAAGCTTTTTATCTTGACAAAGTCCCAATAGTTCATTTTGGCCTTTCTTTACCTTGCCTTTAGAGATATATCCAGCAAGAAGTTGCTGTGGCCAAGGTCATAGAGGTTGTTCCCTGTATTCTCCTCTAGGATCTTGATGGATTCCTGTCTCACATTTAGGTCTCTCATCCATTTTGAGTCTATTTTTGTGTATGGTATAAAGAAATGGTCCAGTCTCATTCTTCTGCATGTGGCTGTCCAATTTTCCCAACACCATTTGTTGAAAAGGCTGTCTTTCCATTGGATATTCTTTCCTGCTTTGTCAAAGATTAGTGCACCAGAGAGTGGAGGGTCCATTTCTGGGCTTTCTATACTATGCCATTGGTCTGTGTGTCTGTTTTTGTGCCAGTACCATATGTCTTGATGATTATAGCTTTGTAATACAGCTTGAAGTCTGGAATTGATATGTGAACAGCTTTGGTTTTCTTTTTCAACATTCCTTTTGCTATCTGGGGTCTTCTCTGGTTCCATGCACTTTTTAGCATTATTTGTTTCAGCTCTGTGAAAAAAGTTGATGGTATTTTGAAAGGGATTCATTGCATGTATAGATCACTCTAGGTAGCACAGATATTTTAACAATAATTGTTCTTCCGATCTGTGAGCACGGAATATTTTTCCATTTCTTTATATCTTCTTCAGTTTCTTTCATGAGTACTCTATAGTCTTCTGAGTACAGAAGACTATAACCTTTGCCTAAAACCTTTGCCTTTTCGGTCAGCTTTATTCCTAGGTTATCTTATGCTTTCTTGGTGCAATTGTAAATGGGATCAACTCCTTAATTTCTCTTTCTTCTGTCTCATTGTTAGTGTATAGAAATGCAACTGTTTTCTGTGCACTGATTTTATATCCTGCTGCTTTGCTGAATTCCTGTATGAGTTCTAGCAATTTTGGGGAAAAGTCTTTTGGGTTTTCCACACAGAGTACCATGTCATTGGTGAAAAGTTAAGAGTTTGACTTCTTTGCTGATTTGGGTGCCTTTTATTTCTTTTTGTTGTCTGATTGGTGAGGCTAGGACTTCTAGTACTATGTTGAACAACAGTGGTGATAGTGGACATCCCTGTAGTTTTCCTGACCTTAGGTGAAAAGCTCTCAGTTTTTTCCTGTTGAGAGTGATACTATGAGCTTTTTCATAGATGGCTTTTATGATATTGAGGTACGTTCCCTCTATTCCTAAATGGCAGAGAATTTTTACCAAGAAAGGATGCTGTATTTTTACCAAATGCTTTTTCTACATTGAGAGGATCACATGGGTCTTGTCCTTTACTTATGTAGTGTATCATATTGATTTATTTGTGGATGTTGAACCACCCTTGTAGCCCAAGAATAAATCCCACTTGGTCATGGTGAACAATCCTTTTAATGTACTGTTGGATCCTATTGACTAGTAACTTGGTAAGAATTTTTGCATCCATGTTCATCAGGGATATTAGTTTGTAATTCTCCATTTTGTGGGGTCTTTGTTTAGTTTTGGGATCAAGGTAATGCTGGACTTATAAGAGTTTGGAAGTTTTCCTTCCATTTCAATTTTCTGAAACAGCTTCAAAGAATATGTATTAGCTCTTCTTTTAATGTTTGGTAGAATTCCCTTGGGAAGCCATCTGGCCCTGAGCTCTTGTTTGTTGGGAGATTTTTGATTACTGCTTCAATTTCCTTGCTGGTTATGGGTCTGGTCAGGTTTTCTATTTCTTCCTGGTTCAGTTTTGGTAGTTTATGTCTCTAAGAATGCATCCATTTCTTCCAGATTGCCTAATTTTTTGGCATACAGTTGCTCATAATGTTCTTATAATTGTTCCTATTTCTTTGGGGTTGGCTGTGATCTCTCCTCTTTCATTCATGACTTTATTTATTTGGGTCCTTTCTTTTTTCTTTTTGATAAGTCTGGCCAGGGGTTTATCAATCTTATTCTTTCAAAGAACCAGCTCCTAGTGTCGATTTGTTCTACTGTTCTTTTATTTCTATTTCATTGATTTCTACTCTAATCCTTATTAATTCTCTTCTCCTGCTGGTTTTAGGCTTTATTTGCTGTTCTTTCTCCATCTTCTTTAGATTTAAGGTTAGGTTGGGTATTTGAGACCTTTCTTATTGCTTGAGAAAGGTTTGTATTGCTACATCCTTCCCTCTTAGGACTGCCTTTGCTGCATCCCAAAGGTTTTGAACAAATATGTTTTCATTTTCATTTTTTCCATGAATTTTTAAAATTCTTTTAATATCCTGGTTGACCCATTCATTCTTACTAGGATGCTCTTTAGCCTCCATGCATTTGCATTCTTTCCAAATTTCCTCTTATAAGTAAGTTCCAGTTTCAAAGCACTGTGGTCTGAAAATATGCAGGGAATGATCCCAACTTTTGGTACCGGATGAGACCTGATTTGTGACCCAGTATGTGATCTATTCTGGAGAATGTCCTATGTGTACTCAAGAATATATACTTTGTTGCTTTAGATGGAATGCTCTGAATATATCTATGAAGTCTATCTGGTCCAGTGTGTCATTCAAAGCCCTTATTTCCTTGTTGATTTTCTCCTTAGATGATCTGTCCATTGCAGGGAGGGGGGTGTTAAAGTCCCCTACTATTATTGTATTATTATTTATGTGTTTCTTTAATTTTATTATTAATTGGCTTATATAATTGGCTGCTCCCATGTTAGGGGCATAAATATATACAATTGTTAGATCTTCCTGTTGGATAGACTCTTTAATTATGATAAAGTGTCCTTCCTCATCTCTTATTACTGTCTTTGGTTTAAAATCTAATTTGTCTGATTTAAGGATTGCCACCTCAGCTTTCTTTTGATGTCCATTAGCATGATAGTCTTCCATCCCCTCACTTTGAATCTGGAGGTGTCTTTGGGTCTAAAATGAGTCTCTTGCAAACAGCATACTGATGGGTCTTGCTTTTTTTAATTCAATCTGATACTATGTGTCTTTTGATTAGGGGCATTTAGCCCATTTACATTCAGACTAACTACTGAAAGATATGAATTTAGTGCCATTGTATTAGCTCTAAAGTTATTATTTCTGTGTATTGTCTCTGTTCCTTTCTGGTCTGTGTTACTTTTGGACTGTCTCTTAGCTTAAAGGATCCCTTTAAGTGAAGATCACAAATTCTTTTAGTTTCTGTTTGTCTTGAAAGCTTTTTATCACTTTGTCTATTTTGACTGACATCCTAGCTGGGTAAAGTATTCTTGGCTGCATATTTTTCTCATTTAGCATCCTGAACACATCATGTCAGTCCTTTCTGGCCTGCCAGGTCTCTGCAGATAGGGCTGCTGCCAATCTAATGTTTCTGCCCTCTTATTCCAAGCTACTTTTAGGTTTTCTCTCCATCTCTGAGATTTGCAATTTTCACTATTATATGTTGGGCATATATTGATTTTTGAGGGGGATTCTCTGTACCTCCTACATTTTGATGCCTGTTTCCTTCCCCAAATTGGAGAAGTTCTCTACTATAATTTGCTCCAATATATCTTCTGCACACCCTCCTCTCTCTCCTTCCGCTTCTTCTGGGATCCCAATTATTCTAATATTATTTCACTTTATTTTATCACATATCTCAAATTCTCCCCCTGTGATCCAGTAGTTGTTTATCTCTCTTTTTCTCAGCCTTTTTATTCTCAATTGTTTGGTCTTCTATGTCACTTATTCTGTCTCATTTATCTCAGCAGTTAGAGCCTCCATATTTTTTTTTTTTGCATCTCATTAATAGTCTTTTTGATTTTGAGTTGATTACATTTTAGTTTTTTTAGTTCTCCAAAAAGGATTCTCTAGTGTTTTCTATGCTTTTTAAGACCCAGATAGTATCTTTATAATTGTTATTCTGAACTCTAGGCCTGACATCTTACTTATATCCATACTGATTAGGTCCCTGGCAGTCAGTGTTGCCTCTTGTTCTCTTGTGAAGTGAGTTTTTCCATCTTGCCATTCTTGCAGAAAGTGGTTGCTTCTCTATTTGTAGAGTTGCAGCTATTTTCTTAGAACTCCAGTTGAGGTCACAGGTGTTCAATATTATTTGATAGCTATCTAGCTGAATTCCTGGGACCAGAAGAAACTAAGGTTTCCAGCTCCTCTGCCATTGTGGACTATGTAGGTGGTCAATTTCTTTTATCTTTTTAAAAAATTCATTTAAAAAATTTTATTAATTTGAGAGAGAGAGAGTGCATAAGCAGGGGGAGTAGCAGAGGAAGAGGGAGAATCAGGCTCCCCATTGAGTAGGGAGCCTGATGTAGGGCTCAATCCCAGGACCCTGGGATCATGACCTAAGCCAAAGGCAGACACTTAACTGACTGAGCCACCCAGGTGCCCCTGGGTGGTCAATTTTTATTCTATTGGTGTAAGCCATACATTTGCATTGCATGATTTTTTTACATCTATATTTTAAAATGAAGATTCTTAAAAACTAGAAAGTACTACTGCTTTTTAACAAATTTGTGATTCTTTTTAAAAAACTGAATTATCGTGCTCACTTCGGCAGCACATATATTAAAAAACTGAATTATTAAACACCATCAACTTTTCCCCCCAATGTTATGCAGTGATTAAAGATACTTACTCCACAGTATTCAAGCATGTGAATAATTTCTTCTTCATAAACTGTCTGTGTATAATACTGCTTTTCCAGCTCCCTCCAATTAATCGATTTACTTAGAACACCCTGAAATAACAAACTATGTTAAGATCAAATCATTCCATAAGACATTTTGTCCAATAATTTTATTATTAGTATGCAGAAAAGAATAAATATAGCAGGCTTGAAGCTTCCTATCTTTAGAAAGCCCTGCTTGCAATGTTGGCCCTTAATTAGAGTCTGGAAACTTGACTAATAAACAGTTCCTAATCCCAATATACAACTTTCTAAATGGCAAAGTGGGTCACTCTCCCCAAACTTCTTGTACAATGTAGTTTCTGCTGAACATGTACTTTTCATCTGAAATTTTGGTACATGTGAGGCAGAGAGTGCCTAAGTGATTGACCCCTGATCACCCTGGGCTGCCAGCTTCAATTGAGCTTCACTGATGGACATTTCACACGTACTATCACAACCCATTGCTGGATGAATTAAACACATCGTGTAAGATTCCAATGGATGGTTATGCCTGATTTCCTCTGGATTTTGCCCCATGTGCCTTCTCCCTTTGCTGATTCTTTGTATTGTATCCTTTTGATATAATAAGTCTTAGTCATGAATCAGACTATATGGTGGGTCCTGTGATACCTTCTAGAGAATCAGCAAACCTGGAGGTGGTTTTGAGAACCCCCAAAACAATTAATTTTAATTATATATAGCTATTTAAATATTAATTGAAATTAAATTACCGTAGTGAAGACCCCAGATGCTGTGGACCAAGACAGACATGGAATCAATGGCATGGGCTTAGGCCAGTTGGATACCGCTAAGGAAGCCATCTGCAATATGTTTAACAGTCAGTTAGGGAGTTTCTGTTTAAATTTCTATTCATTAAAATGAAAAGTATTTAATATTAAGAAGTAGTCTGGGTAGTAACTGGTAAGATAAGATATGAACACAAAATCTCTAAATACGAGGGGCATCTGGTTGTCTCAGTCAGTAGAACACGGGACTCTTAATCTGAGGGTTTTAAGTCTGAGCCCCATGTTAGGTATAGAGATTACTTAAAAATAAAATCTTAAAAAAAAAATCTCTAAATACTCATGAGAATGTCTAGCAACCTTCTCAAACTCCCCAAATCACAAATTCAATGACATACAACTTCCCCCTTAGAAAAAAATAAATGTTGTAAAATTTTAAATCATCTCAAAACCCTTCATAGAGAACTTTCTACTGGATAAATACAGACCAAACAGACTGAAATATAGATGCTGGGGAGCAGGCTAATGATATTCATTACCTAAATGATTTGCTCAGATACAGCAAAATCACAACTATAAAACCTCAGACCTTTGGGGCTAACTGAAAAATGCCATGAATTTGGTGATATAAAGTGATGTAATGTGTGATGTAATTTGGTGATATAAAGTAATGTAATGTGTGTGTTTAGAAAAGGGAAAAGTTATTTTTGGCTAAAGGAATAACAGAAGGCTTCATGAACTGGCTGTCTCTCAAGGAAAATGAAAGAGGAGATCTTGTCTTCCATATAAAGAAAACAATTTGATCAAAGGCAAGATGGTGAAAAAGGAAAAAGTGGAAAAGCAGGTAGGAAAACAAGCCAATATATTTTAGTTTGGCTGGTCAATAGGGTACATATAGCCAATGAGGTGGGAGAGATAGTTAGGTCTGGAAAGATGGGACAGTATCAGATTAGAGGTCCCTTTTGCTCTGTATATAACGCGGAATTAACAAAGAGGTCTGGGCAAAGGAGCGGCATTGTCAGAGAAGTGATTTAAGGATGCCAAAATGATAGCAATTTATAGGATTGATTAGAGCAGGTAAAACCTGAGGTAGGGAAACTTGTATAGGAAGTAATTCAAGTGAAAGTTATAGGATCCCAATCTAGGTCATAAAAGTGGCAACACTACTAGGTAGGAAAAGAAATCCTCTTCCACCCCTCAAGTTCATGGTCTAATAGTTCTTGCAAATTTTAATCAGTTTTTGAACTTAATTTTATAATTCAAATGGTTTACAAAAAATTTGTTTCTTTCTAAATGTAACTAAGTGGCTAATATGTCCAGGTAACAAACTACAGCATATTTCTGAGCCCTCATTGAACCAGCTGCTTCATGGAGAGAATAAACTGCTAAACAAGTAATCACAGTGCAGTGAAATAAGCACAAATGAGAGATGAAGTATGGTCTGACGTTAGGCTGGGAGTCAGGAAGAGCTTCTCATAGGAAGTAAACTCTGGACTGGAACCAGAAGGGCAAACTGCTATTTTGGCTAGGAATGAGAGGGCCCCCTGAGGGTTGCTAGCACCTGGCATTGCTAGAGCCCAGTAAGATAGCAAGCCTTGGCAGGTTTTAAATGGGAGAGAACAGAGATGAGATTTAGGAAAATCACTCTAGTAATGGTGTGAAGAAAAACTTAGAAGAAGATTAATAAGAGAAAAGAGGAGTGACAGAGAAACCACTTCGAGACTGTTTTAGTACGCTCTAGAAGACAAAGTAAAACAGGTTGGTGACAGTGGGCATAGACATAAAAGTATTTTCCAAATTTGCTGTCTTTGCTAATTTAACAGCAAAATAAGGTATTTACACTTGAGATGTGAAAAGTTAAGTTTTATAAAAATCAGTTTTATTATTTTTATTTTTTTAAATCAACTTTTAATAAAATATTAAATCCAATATCTGAGCTATAACTGTGAAATAAGTAGTACAATGTCTACATAAATCATACCAAAAAATCATTATAATTGGAAAAGTTTAAAACCTGTTTCTAAAACTAAAATTAATTCTCTACCTGAAGTGAATTTTTAAAATAACTACATTCTCTAGATTTTATGAACATAATCACAATGAAATATCAGTTGAAATTAAAAGGCTTACATGTCCTCCCATGGATATTCCAGTCATTCCTAGAGGTCCATAACCCTCTCTCTCTAGCCAGTGCAAGAGAGCCGCAGATTCTAACACAAGAGCTCCTCCCATCACAAAAAGGTCAGACACGTTTTTTAAGCTGGACCTTCTAGCCTCACAAGACAAAAGAGAAAAATTATTTATGTATTTACATTTTAATATAAGCAAATTTGCAACAGGTAGACAGACATCATGTTTTTCTTTTAAAGGATGAATTAGCTAAGTAAAACAATGAAATAAATCAATGGAATTAGAGTGCTAACATTATTCTACAATTAATTAAAATTTATTTTTAAAAGCTATAAATGCTTTTTATTGAATCTTTATTGAATTTCAATTATTTAGCTATTTTGAAGCCCAGGAAATAATATTTATTTGATAGCACTTAAAGAAACTTAAAAAAAAAACCCAATTCATACTTGTCCCTCCTGTTACAATAGAACTTAAAGCATAAACATTTTTAAAAAGCAATGTAAAAAAAATAAGTAAATAAAAAACAATGTAAAAGAATTTAACCTAATACTCATGTATTTCCAAAATCTTAAATATGTTGCTTATTTTCACAAAATATACAATTTATGAATATAATCAACTAGAAAATTTTTCTGATTTTTAAATGTAGCATAGTTAACATACATAATATTAGTTTCAGCTACATATATGTGTGTGCGTGTGTAAATATGTCTATATATATATGCATATATTACTCAGTGCTCAGCATGGTAACCGTAGTCGCCACCTGTCACTATACAATGTTATTAAAATATTCTTGACTATGTTCCTCATGCTCTACTTTTCATCTCCATGACTTATTTATTTTATAATTAAAAGTTGGTCAGAAAAGTAATCATTTATAAAAATATATGTTTTGATTAACTTAATTAAAGACCAATTCAACTAGAATTTCTTGTACATAGAAAGTAATTTTACAAGTAAGTACACTTCCTTAGAAGTACTTAAATGATCTTCTTTGGGGGCATCTGGGTGGCTCACTCCATTAAGCATCTGCCTTTGGCTCAGGTCATGATTCCAGGGTCTTGGGATTGAGTCCTGCATCAGGCTCCTTGCTCAGCGGGAGCCTGCTTCTCCCTCTCCTTCTGTTTGCTGCTCCCCCTGATTGTTCTATCTCTATCAAATAAATAAATAAAACCTTAAAAAAAGTACTTAAATGATCTTTTGAGATTCTAAAACCATTCTTACACAGGCATACTTTATTTTATTGCACTATGTGGATTCTGTATTTCTTAGAAACTGAAGGTTTATGGCAACCCTTTGTTGATTAAAACTATTGGTGCTATTTTTCCAACAGTATTTCCTAACTTCATGTCTCTGTCACATTTTAGTAATTCTTACAATATTTAAAAACTTTTTTGTTATTGTATTTGTTATGGTGTTCTGTGATGCTACTGTTGTAATTGACTTGGGGCACCATGGAACTGCTCCCATGTAAGATGACAAACTTAATGGATAAATGTCATATGTGTTCTGACTGCTCCACCGAATGGCTATTCTTCCCCTCTGTCCCTCTCTCCCACCTTCCTATTCCCCAAGACATAACAACCTTGAACGTACGCAAGTTAATAACCCTACAATGGCTTCCATGTTCAAGTGAAAAGAGAAGTCACAGATCTCTCACTTAAATCAAAACCTAGAGGGCCACCTGACTGGCTTAGTCAGTAAAGCATGTGACTCTTGATCTTTGGGTTGTACATTTGAGCTCTATGTTGAGTATTGAGATTACTTAAAAATGAAGTCTTAAAAATAAATAAGCAAAAATAAATAAATAGAAATCAAAAGCTAGAAGTGATTAAACTCAGTGAGGAAGGGATGTCAAAAGCTGAGATAGGCCAAAAGCTAGGCCTCACGCAGCAGTTAGCCAATTCTGAATGCAAAGGAAAAGTTCCTGAAGGAAATTAAAAGTACTACTCCAGAGAAGACACAAAATAGAAAGTGAAATAGTCTCCTTGCTAATGCAGAGAAAGTTTTACTATCTGGATAGAAAATCAAAACAGCCACAACATTCTCTTAAGCCAAAGCCTATTCCAGAGCAAGGCCCTAACTCTCTTCAATTCTATGAAGGCTGAGAAGGTGAGGAAGCTGCAGAACAGTCTGAAGCTAAAAGAGACGGTTCAGGTGTCTGGGTGGCTTAGTCGGTTAAGTGACTGCCTTCGGCTCAGGTCATGATCCCGGGGTCCTGGAATCAGGTTCTGCATCAGGCTCCCTGCTCCACAGGGAGCTTCTTCTCCTTTTCCCTCTGCCTGCTACTACACTGCCTGTGCATGCTCTCTCTCTGTGTGTCAAATAAATAAATAAAATCTTAAAAAAAAAAAAAAAAGAGGTTGGTTGATGAAGTTTAAGAAAGGAAGCTATCAGAGTGCCTGGGTGGCTCAGTTGGTTAAGTGACCGATTCTTGATTTCAGCTGAGGTCATGATCTCAGGGTCCCCAGATTCAGTCCCACTTCAGGCTCCACACTCAGCAGGGAGTGCACTTGAGATTCTTCTTCTCCCTCTGCTCCTTCCCCCACTCGTACATGTTCTCTATAAAAGAAAATAAATCATAAAAAAAAAAAGGAAGCCATCTCATAAACAAAAAAGTGCAAGGTGAAGCAGAAGGTACTGATGTGGAAGCTACAGCCAAGTTATCCAGAAGATCTAGCTAAAATAAT
>ML102181.1:24326-36121 GCA_003697995.1 Taxidea taxus jeffersonii
TAAGTCAGAACTTTTGATTTCTTACCAACAACATCCATAATTTATCAACAAGTCTCATTTCAACTTCTAAATTGTATCTCAAATCCATTAGAACTTCTTTCCAACTCCACTGCCACTCCTTAAAGTTGCTTTTTTCCCCCCTGCATTATTTCAATAGCTTCCTATTTCATTTTTCTGCTGCTACACTTCTCTCAGTAAACCAAAAGCCTTTAAAAGCACAAATCAGATTATTTCTCTGCTTAAAGTCCTCCAAAGGTTTCCAGCTGCACTTATAGTAAAATTCAATACAAATGGCTCTTCATAAATCTGGTCCTTGCCTACATTTCTGACTTCATCTTATACTACTCTCTCATCTCATGTTTATATCAGACTTTTCATTTATTTGTCCTTCTCTGAGGTTTCCTCCAGGTCCTCACCATGGTGGCTCCTTCCCATGTCCTCACATCTAATACTTTTACAACTCTGTACTTACCCTCTATTATTCTTTACTTGATTGCCTGGCTTTATTTTCTTCATGGCATTAATAAATATTTAAAATTATTTTATTTATTTTTATCTATCTCCCATCCTAGAATATAAACTCTATGACAGTAAGGACCTTGTCTTTTTGTTGCTAACTTCCCAGTGTCTCAGATCAAACATTTATTCAATGAATCAAAACCAAACACAATACACAGATTATGGAAATGCAAAAAAATTGCCTTCAAAGTTCATCATTTTAAAGACCAAAAAGAGATTAGATTACCTATACCACAAATTGTAAGAATAAAGAGTGGTGTTTAATTTTACAAAGTAAAGGTACTTTAAGAAAGAAAATGTTTTAATACTTCTTCAGTTACCACTTACAAATAAAATACATCTTCCATCTATTAAAAATTTCTTATCTCTTTATCAAACATTTTAAGTGAAAAAGCTTTTTAAAATAAAAATTTAGGTCAACATTCCTACCATAGTTTTATAACAGAATTTTTTCCCCATATAACATTTGCTAAGTTAAACTTAGAAGTGATTAACTGAAGACTAACAAAAACTTTAATTTAGTTTGGTATAAAGACCACCAAAGTGAAGGTGAAATATACTTACATTTGGTCCTTGGGTTTCCTGCAGCCATTTAAGAATGTGGGTCAAAGAGAAAGTTTTAAAATAATTAAATATAGTTTGTGTCTCAAAACACATTAACTTAAGCAACATAGTTACATCTGAACACAATTTGATACTGAAATAATAATGATCTCAAATAGGCTGTTGAGGAGTTCTCAGGTTTTTCAACTTGATTATTTTTCTTTTTTCTTTTTTAAAACAGCTTTATTGATATCACATACCATACAGTTCACTCATTTTAAGCGTACAGTTTAATATGTTTAGTATATTCACAGGGGTGTGCAATCTTCAACTTAATTTTTAAAATGAAGGGTTTTTTTTTTCATTTTTATATGTTGATTACAGAAAATCTAAAAAATATAGAAAAGCATATTAGAAGAAAAACTACTTCATCTGCAGACAACCATATTAATATTTTGGTGTATTTCCAGTATTTTTTACTTATGCACACGTTTTTCTTTTATGGACTTTCTGCTTTTAGGTTTTATGCATATCTATGTCACACCACAGAGTTCTGTTTCCTATTTTTGCATTATACTTTTCATAAATTACTGTAAACTTTTTAATGATAACTAACCACTAAAATTTACTGAATGTTTGTTATTTACCAGGCACATTCTAGATAGCATTAAGTACTTAATACTAGGAATAATTTCAGAGATTATTCCCATTTACCAATGAAGAGGTTAAAAGGTTAAGTAACACATCTGAGGTCATACAGATAACTAAGTGATAGAGCAAAAAACATAACCAACCGCATAATATTCTAATATTATGAGCCATAATTTACTCAACTTTTCCTATTATTAGACATTTAAGCCATTCCTAATGTCTTACTATTCTAAGTAAAGCTATATAAATCTCTCTTTTCTACCACTTTCTCTTTTCTTAGTCTTTTTTTTTTTTTTTAAAGAGATGGGGGCAGGGCAGAGGGAGAGAGAGAATCTTAACCAAGCTCCATGCCTAGCATCTCACAACCTTGAGATCATGACCTGAGCTGAAATCCAGTCATCCCCTTAACTGATTGAACCACTCAGGCACTGCTCTTTTCTTAGTATTTTATCCTTAGAATAAATTTCCAAGAATCAATATTACTCTGTCAAGGGACATAAAATTTTGTAAGATCTTGATACATATGGTAAAATGCTTTCCCAAAGAATTAAACTGGTTTTCACAGCCATCAGTAGTATGAGTGCCTATTTTATTTTTTTACAACAGTCTCACAACTATTGCATTTTATTTTTTAAATCTTTGGTAACGTTGCTTTAACTTTATATTTCTCATATTACCAGCAATGTTGAACATTTCTTTATATCTGTGCATCACTTTCATTTCTTCTTCTGGGAATAGTCTGATGTCATCTTGAAAGTTAAGTTAAGTACTGTTCTAAACCTCAACTGATGACTTGCATTTAAATACATTTAAAACATGAGTGTTTCATTAATAGCGAACATTTGACTTAATGTTAAAATTCAGCATAAGTTTTACAAGAAAAAGAAGTACAGTTTATCTTTATTATACAGTAAAAGCATAATCTCTACATTGGTTTTTTTAAAGGCATAAAACAAATTTTCAATTCTTTTCATTCTTGCTTAAATATTTTTTGAACTGACAACTAAATTTAACTGGTTTAGAAAAGCTGGTTACTATCTATCATTCTTTTTGATGACTAAATCTATCAATAAATAAAAGATTTCTAGGTATCACAAAAGGATATAATAAGGGTTTTCTAACAACAAAGAAGCCATTCGGGCTTCTTTAATCATAGGACGAGCCATTAGTGTTCGTCGTCTCCAGTAATGCTACGGAAAGAAAAGATGACATACTTAAAGAATATAATAACCACATCTGTGTTACACAATATGTTAACAAATAGGGATTAAGTCATTATAATAGAGTCTTACATGATCTCCTGTTCCAGCAAGATGAATGCATACAGGTTTGTATTTGCTGTTCCATTCTTTAGGAACAATAAATTGGAACCTATTTAAAATAAAACAGATCTGTGAAATTATCTTTAAAAGGTTTTTAATACAAGCTTTCAATTTGTAAAAGTTACATAATTAAATTATTTGGGAGAGAAGATCATTCAGAATTTTAACATTCATATTATGATTAATGTCTGCAAAAGGCAACTAAGATATTATAAATTTGATCTGTGTTAGTGTATTAAAACATTTAGTACAATATAAACACAGAATTTACTGTAGTCATTTTTACCTTGTTCAATACCACAACTTTATAAGTGCATAATGAAATATTCTTATTTTGCAGTGAAATCAATACATCTGAGTAAGTCTTAGAAAAAAACAACTCTTTAGATAGCTCTGCTTTTTCTTCTTGTAGGAACAATGCTTAGTTGTGCAAGCAATTGATGTATCAATAGAATAGTCTGTTATCAATTTTGTTTTTCAATTTGGAGAGTGTAAAAGCAATTCATGGTAAAAAAAAAAAAACAGTTTTCCCTATTTGTTATCTTCTTATTGTAGTATTTTGCCTTTTATTTAATGTTTTCTTCCTATAGAACTTATTTTTTAGTTGTGGTAAAATACATGTAACATAAATTTTCCCATTTTAATCATTTTTAAATTGTACAGTTCAGTGACATTAAGTACATTTACATTGCTGTGCAACAATCACCACCATTCATCTTCAGATCTTTATTTTTCCAAACTGATTTACTTGTCTTTTTAATTTCCTTAGCAGTAGATATTTTAGAATTATTATCGTAGTATAATACTGCACTCGGTCAGCTCAAGGTTTGACCTTAGATAGCTGCATTCTCGGGCAACATAAACCTCAATTCTGAGTTTATTTTGCCTGGACAGGGGACAATATCACTAGTTATCTGTTATTAGTAAATTATGCAATACAGAACACAGACAAGTACATTTAGAAGAGTTCAATGGTTATTTCTGTTTTGTGCTCATGGGAACTAACTCTCAATTTTTAATCTTATAAAACTAGCAAAGTTAACAACTCTGCTTTGTTTTACATTCTCAGAACTGCACTGCTTCTTTATGTTTTCATAATTTGTGGGAAATGAAAACATTTAAAAATGTTTCCCATAGAAAGCTGGATAATGCTGCTATTTTTTTTTTTTTCACTTCTGTCCCATAGCAGTGCATACAGAGGTTTCATTATGGAGAATAGCTTTAAATTAATAGGAATCTTTTATTACAGTAATAACAACCACTTGTTTAGCAGAGGTTCATTAATTAGTCCACCTGCTCTTATTATAGTATCTTCTCACAGAGTATTTTCCAATGCCCATGATAAATGGGTATAGTTCATGTGAGCTTCTCTGCTATAGTTGATTAGTTGATTGGGCCTGGAGTAGGCCAAATTAGGACAATAAGATTTGTTCTTTTGGTAATCTGGAAGTAGGACAAACTCTAGATTCTGTTGAGTTTTTGGACATGAAAGCTCTGTGGGGTTGTGGTTGCTATTTTTGTCAGCTGCATGAGAAAGAGAGAAAGTCAACCTACCCACAGAGAAATGACATGGGTCATAAAGAGAAATAAGAAACCATAAAGCATGCAGGAAAGGGAGGTAGGGGAAATATCTATATAGATCTTAATGGCTTTCTATTTTCCTTCTAAAATCTCTCTTTTTAAAAAAATAAAATAAACATATATTATTAGTTTCAGGTATATAACATAATGACTTGATATATGTATATATTATAAAATGATCATCACAGTAAGTTTAGTTAACACATAGCTACAAAATTCTTTTTTCTCGTGATGATAACTTTTTAAAGATCTACTCTCATATGATCTTACTGATATGTGGAATTTAAGAAACAAGGCAGAGGATCATAGGGGAAGAGAGGGAAAAATGAACATGAAACCAGAGAGGGAGACAAACCATAAGAGACTCTTAATCCTAGGAAACAAACTGAGGGCTGCTGGGAGGAGGGGGGTGGGGGACGAGGTAATGTGGTGATGGATACTGGGGAGGGTATGTGTTGTAATGAGCATTGGGTATTATATAAGACTGATGAATCCCAGATCTGTACCCCTGAAACAAGTAATACATTATATATTAATTGAATTTAAATTTTAAGAAAGACTACACACACACACATACACACACATATTATATAATCAAATTTTTTAAAAACCTACTCTCAGCAATTTTCAAACATGCAATATTTAGATTAACTATAGTCACCATGCTGTATATTACATCTTCAAGACTTACCTGTTTTATAACTGGAAGTTTGTACCTTTTGACCACTTTCACCCATTTCACCCACCCCCACTTCCAACTCTGGCAACTATCAGTCTGTTCTTTGTATCTATGAGTTCAGGTGGTGGTTGTTGTTTTAGATTCTACATATAAGTGAGATCATATGGTATTGTCTTTCTCTGACTTATGTCACTTAGCATGATGTTCTCAAGGTCCATTCATGCATTGCAAATGCGAGAATTTTTTCTTTTTTTTTTTTTTTGGTTTGAATGATACTGCACCCTCTGTACTTACCAGTTCTTTATACTTTTATCCACTGATGGACACTTAGGTTGTTTCCATGATTTAGCTATTGTAAATAATGCTGCAATGAACATAGGAGTACAGGTATCTTCCCAAGTTAACGTTCTTGTTTCCCTCAAATAAATATCTACAAGTGGAACAGCTGGATCATATGTTAGTTCTATTTTAAATTTTTTGAGGAACTTCCATAATGTTTCCCATAGTGGCTTCAGTAATTTACATTCCCACCAACAGTACCCAAAGGCTCCCTTTTTTCCAAATCTTCACCAACACTTGTTATCTCTTGTCTTTTTCATAACAGAAATTCTAACAGGTGTGAGGTAGTATCTCATTGCTGTTTTGCATTTGGTATTTGGTATTTTGGAGTCTGTTTTTTAACACACCATTTTCCTGATGATTAATGATGTTGAGCACATTTTCAGGTACCTGCTGACCATATGTATGTCTTCTTTGGAAAAAATGTCTATTCAATTCCTCTGCTCATTTTTTAAAAAAAGATTTTATTCATTTATATGACAGACAAAGATTACAAGTAGGTAGAGGGGCAGGCAGAGAGAGGGGAGGAAGCCGGCTCCCCACAGAGCAGAGAGCCCAGTGCAGGGCTCAATCCCAGGACCCTAGGACAGTGACCCGGGCCGAAGGCAGAGACTTTAACCACTGAGCCACCCAGATGCCCCTCCTCTGCTCATTTTTTTTTTTTTAAAGATTTTATTTATTTATTTATTTGTTAGAGAGAGAGAGAGAGTGAGCACAGGCAGACAGAGAGAGAGGCAGAGGGAGAAGCAGGCTCCCTGCCAAGCAAAGAGCCTGATGTGGGACTCGATCCCAGGACGCTGGGATCATGACCTGAGCCGAAGGCAGCTGCTTAACCAACTGAGCCACCCAGGCATCCCTCTGCTCATTTTTTAATCACTTGTTTTTCTGCTATTAAATTGTATGAGTTTTAAAATATATTTTAGTATTAACCTCTTATTAGGTAGAGGATTTGTAAATATTTTCTCCCATTTCACAGGTTGCCTTTTCATTTTGTTGATGGTCAATCAGCTTTGCTGTGCAGAAGCTTTTTAGTTTGATGTAGTGTCAGTTGTTTATTTTTGCTTTCGTTGCCTTTGCTCTGGTGTCAGATCCAAAAAATCAACTCCAAGACTGATGTGAAGGTGACCACCCATGTTTTCTTCTAGGAGTTTTATAGTTTCAGCATTATGTTCAAGTCTTTACTCCATTTTGAGTTAACTTTTATTTGGTATAAGATAATTGGTCCAGTTTCATTCTTTTGCATGTGGCTGTCCAGTCTAACACCATTTATTGAAGAGATTCTTCCCATTGTATATTCTTGGGTCTTTTGTCATAAATTAATTGACCATATATGGTAGGTTTATTTCTGGGCTTTCTATTCTGCTTCATTGACCAATGTGTCTGTTTTTACGCCAGTATCATACTCTTTTGACTACTATAGATTTGTAGTATAATAGTTTTAAATCAGGGAGTGTGATGCCTCCAGATTTGTTCTTCTTACTCAAAATTGCTTTGGCTACTCAGGTTTTCTTGTTTTCCATACAAAATTTAAGATTTTAATCTTTTTATTTAAAAGAAATGTAAATTAAATTTAATTTAAAAGATTTAACTTAATTTAATTGATTTAATTTAATTTAAAAGAAATTTAAATTTAATTTCCATACAAAATTTAAGATTATTTGTTCTACTTCTTGGAAAAATTCCATTGCAACTGTAGATTGCAAAGGTATAGACATTTTAACAATATTAATTCTAATCCATAAGCATGGAATATCTTTCCATTTATTTGTGTCATCTTCAGTTTCTTTCATTAATGTCTTATAGTTTGCAGCATTCAGGTCTTTCACCTCCTTGGTTACATTTATTCATAGGTATTTTATTCTTCTTGATGCAACTGTAAATAGGACTGTCATCTTAATTTTTCTGATGTACAGAAATGCAACTGATTTTTGTATCCTGAATTTTTATCCTACAACTTTACTGAACTTGTTTATAAGTTCTAGCAGTTTTTTGGTAGAGCCTTCAGGCTTTTCTATACATAATATCATGTCATCTATAAACAGACAGTTTTACTTCTTCCTTTCTGATTTGGATTCCTTTCTTTTTCTTGCCTAATTGCTCTGTCTAGGATTTCCAATATTCTGTTGAATGAAAGTGGTAACAGTGTGCATACTTGTCTTGTTCCTGGTATTAGAGGAAAAGATTTTAGTTTGTCATCATTTAGTATGATGCTAGCTATGAGCTTGTTATATATAGCCTTTATTATATTGACATATGTTCCTTCCATAAAGTTTGTTGAGAGTTTTTATCCTAAATGGATGCTGAATTCTGTCAAATGGTTTTCCTATTTCTATTGAGATCAACAAATGATTTTTATCCTTCATTTTGTTTATGTGGCAGACAATATGATTTGTCTACCATATAAACATAGTGATTGATTTGCAGATGTTGAACCACCTTTGTATCCCTGGGATAAATCCCACTTAATCATGGTATATGATCCTTTTTGTGTATTGTTGAATTTGGATTGCTAGTATTTTGGGGGAGATTTTTACATCTATATTCAGTAGGAATACTGGCTTGTAATTTTCTTTTCTTATGGCTTGTCTAGTTTTGGTATCAAGGTAATGTTGGCCTTGTAAAATGAATTTAGAAGGTTCCCTCCTCTTCAATTTTTTCAAAGAGTTTGATAAGGATTCTTATTAATTCTTCTTTAAATGTTTGGCATAATTCACCAATGTAGCCATCTGGTTGGTCCTCAACTTGTCTTATCAGGAAATTTTTGATTACTGATTAAATCTCCTTATGGGTATCTTTTCAGATTTTGTATTTCTTCATGATTAAGTCTTGGTAGGTTGTACATTTCTAGGAATTCATCCATTTCTGCTAGGCTGTCCAATTGGTTGGCATATAATTATTCATAGTAGTGTCTTATGATTCTTTGTATTTACGCGTTACCAACTACAATGTCTCCTCTTTCATTTTACTTGAGACCTCTCTATTTCTCAGTAGTCTAGCTAAAAGCTTGACTGTTTTGTTTATCTCTTCAAAAACACAGCTCTTAGTTTCATTGATCTTTTCTATTATTGTTACAGTCACTCATTTATTTTGTCTCTGATTTATACTAATTTCTTCCTTCTCCTAACATTGGGCTTAGTTTGTTCTTTTTTGTTTTGTTTTGTTTTGTTCCTGGTGTAAACTTAGGTTGTTTATTTTTATAAAAGATCTTTCTTTTGAGGTGCCTGGGTGGCTCAGTGGGTTAAAGCCTCTGCCTTCTGCTCAGGTCATGATCCCAGAGTCCTGGGATCGAGCCCTGCATTGGGCTCTCTGCTCAGCAGGGAGCCTGCCTCTCTGCCTACTTATGATTTCTGTCAAATAAATAAATAAAATCTTTAAAAAAAAAGATCTTTCTTTTTTCTTTTTCTTTTTTTTTTTTTTTTAGATTTTTATTTATTTATTTATTTAACAGACAGCAGAAGTAGGCAGAGAGGCAGGCAGAGAGAGAGAGGAGGAAGCAGGCTCCCTGGTGAGCAGAGAGCCCGATGTGGGGCTCAATCCCAGGACCCTGGGATCATGACCTGAGCTGAAGGCAGAGGCTTTAACCCACTGAGCCACCCAGGCGCCCCTCTTTTTTCTTAATGTAGGTATTTATAACTATGAACTTCCATCTTAGAACTGTTTTTGCTATAATCCATAAATTTGGGTATGTTGTTATTTCCATTATCATTTGTTCCAAGGTGTTTTTTGATTTCTCTTTTGATTTCTTCTTTGATCCCCTGGTGTTTTGGTAGCATGCTGTTTAACCTACAAACATTGTGAGTTTTCCAGTTTTCTTCTTATTTCTAGTTTCATACCAATATGGTTGGAAAAGATGCTAGATATGATATCAATTTCTAAATTTATTAAGATGTGTTTTGTAAATAATATATGATCTGTTCTGGTTAATGCTCCCTGTGCATTTTAAAAGAATGTGTATTCTGATACTGTAGGAAACAATGTTTTGTGAATGTCAGTTAAGTCCATCTGGTCTAATGGCTAGTTTGAATTCAATGTTTCTGATTTTCTCTCTGGATTATCTATCCATTGTTGCAAGTCAAGTATCAAAGCTCCCTATTGTTATTGTACTGCTGCCTTCAAGTCTGTTAATTTCTTTTATATATCTAGTTCCTATGTTGGGTGCATAAATATTTACAAATGTTATAACCTCTCATAGGATTGATCCCTATATCGTTATGTAATGACCTTCCTTGTCCCTTATCCAATCTTTGTCTTAAAGTCCGTTTTGTTTGGTATAATATAGCTATCTCTACTTTCTTTTGATTTTCATTTGAATGGAATATCTTTTTCATCTCTTCACTTTCAGTCTGTGTATGTCCTTACATTTGAAGTGAGTTTCTCTTTAACAGAGAGAGAGTAAGACAGCTCAGTGGGTTATACTTATGTAAGTAATCTCTACTCCCAATGTGGGGCTCAAACTCACAACCCTGTGATCAAAGAGTCACATGCTCTTCCAACTGAGCAAGCCAGGTGCCCGTGAAGTGAGTCTCTTATAGACAGCATAAAATTAGGTCCTACTTTTTAATCCATTCAGCCACTCTAAGTCTTTTAATTAGAGAATTTAGTTGATTTACATTTAAAGTGATTACTGATAGATATGAGTTCACTATTGCCAATTTGTTTATTATTTTCTGACACTTTATTATTTTTTTTGTTCCTTTCTTCTTTTGTCTCTTCCTTTGTGATTGGATGATTTTCTCTAAAGGTATGCTTACATTTATTTCTTCTTACCTTTTATTTATCCAGTAGGTTTTACCTTTGTGTTCTATCAGGCTTATACAAATCATTTTATATTTATAACAGTCTATTTTAAGATGATAATGACTTAAGTTTGAATACATACTTTAAAGCTCCATATTTTTATTCTGTCCCAACCCATGTTTAATAGGAGTAATGCCAAATAATGATTATAATTAATACTAGCAATTAAAAATAACATGGCACTGATTTTATTGTAATTATAAATAAAAAAATAACTTACTACTTTAACTTTCTGAATAAAAATTCTTACCTTGCAATAACAGATTCAATTGGCATTATATCAGGCACATAGTGGGCCATGGGGGAAACAAAGTGTCCATCTAGGATCTTACAATCTGATTGCTCTTCAATCTAAGAGAAAAGCAAAACCAAAATGCATACATGTAGACTAAGATATCTTGGTCTATCATACATGTTTTCCTATTTAAAAAGTTCTATTCAATTAAAAACTTTTTTTCACTAACGACTACATATTCTTTTGCCTCAGTCAGCCTACTTGCTTGCTTGCTTGCTTTAGATTTATTTTAGAGATAGACAGTAAGCAAGCTCAGCAGGTAGGGGCAGAGGGAGAGAGAGTCTCAAGCAGACTTCATGTTGAGTGCAGAGTCTAACGTGAGACTTGATCTCACATCCCTGGGATCATAACCTGAGCCCAAACCAAGAGTCTGACACTTAAATGGCTGTGCCACCCAGGCTCCCCCTCCCCCAAGTCAGCTTCCTAAAGACATGGCTCTTATACCCATTTCTTTTCCTTTTATATCCTTTACAACAGACTAATTGGAAAAGTACACTATAAAGTGTCTGAGTGGTTCAGTCGGTTCAGTGTCTGCCTTTAGATCAGGTCATGATATCGGGGCCTGGGATGGAGTCCTACATTGGACTCCCTGCTCTGCAGGGACTCTGTTTCTCCCCCTCCCCACCTCATTTGTTTTCTCTCTCAAATAAATACATAAATAAAAATTTTTAAAAAGGAGAAGTAAACTATAAATAAAGCTCATTGTACAACACCATGAAGACAAAATAAAATACTAGTTGTAAGAACTTAAAAATAACCATAAGAACAATTTACAAAGAAACTATAAAAATAATTTATCAAACTCAAATAAGGGTTGACTTAATGTTAAATATGTTAGAATGGCTCATTTTAAGAAATCCATTGATACAAGGCACCTGGGCGGCTGAGCCATTAAGTGTCTGCCTCTGGCTCAGGTCATGATCCCAGGGTGCTGGGATCAAGCCCCAAATAGGGATCCCTGCTTGGCAGGAAGCCTGCTTCTCCCTCTCTCACTCCCCCTGCTTGTGTTCCCTCTCTCGCTGTGTCTGTCAAATAAATAAACAAAATCTAAAAAAAAAAAAAAAAAAAA
>ML102181.1:36521-53785 GCA_003697995.1 Taxidea taxus jeffersonii
AAAAAAAAAAAAAAAAAAAAGAAATCCATTGATGCAATGAGTCATGTAAACACATTAAATAGGAAAAAATATATAATTACATATATAGCAAAGGCATTTAATATTTAACACCTAAACTTTCCCCTCCTCAAATAGTTATTTATTTTTTTTAAGACTTACTTAGTTTTTGAGAGAGATAACATGAGCATGAGGAGAGGCAGAGGGAAAGAATCTCAAATAGACTTCCGGCTGAACATGGAGCCTGACACACATGCTGAACATGGAGCCTGACACATGGAGCTTGATCCCACCATCCACGAGATCATGACCCAAGTCAGATACTTAATCGATTGAGCCACCAAAAAATATATTTTTTATGTATTTTTTTTTAAAGATTTTATTTATTTTAGAGAGAGAGAGAAAGTGAGCACAAGCATGAGAAGGGAAGGGGCAGAGGGAGAAGCAGGTACCCTAGGATACTGGGATCAAGATTTGAGCCAAAGGCAGATGCCCAATCAACTGAGCCACCCAGGTGCCCCAAGTTATTATTATTTTTTTTAATCTTTATCAGGTCAATAGTCAAAATTAAATTAGCAGTAAACACCACATATTTTCATTAAAATTGAAAACAAACAAAAACCTGTATCTGTGCTTATATATATATATATCTCCGGCTCATTTTTTAAATTAACATGTATTATTTGCCCCAGGGGTACAGGTCTGTGAATCATCAGGCTTACACATTTCACAACACTCACCATAGCACATACTGTCCCCAATGTCCATAATGTGGACACCCTATCCCTCCCCCCACCCCCCAGCAACCCTCAGTTTGTTTCATGAGATTAAGAGTCTCTTATGGTTTGTCTATGTTCTGATCCCATCTTGTTTCATTTTTTTTCCTCCCTACCCACAATGATCCCCTGCCCGGTCTCTCAAATTCCTCATATCAGAGAGATAATATGATAATTGTCTTTCTCTGATTGACTTATTTTGCTTAGCATAATACCCTCTAGTTCCATCCATGTCATTGCAAATGGCAAGATTTCAGGGTTTTTTGATTGCTGCATAGTATTCCAGTGTGTGTCTGTGTGTGTATATGTATGTATATCACATCTTCTTTATCCATTCATCTGTTGATGGACATCTAGGTTCTTTCCATAGTTTGGCTATTGTGGACACTGCTACTATAAACATTCATGTGCACGTGCCCCTTTGGGTCCCTACATTTATATCTTTAGGGTAAATACCCAGTAGTGTGATTGCTGGGTCATAGGGTAGCTTTACTTTCAACTTTTTGAGGAACCTCCATACTGTTTTCCAAAGTGGCTGCACCAGCCGGCATTCTCGCTAACAGTGTAGGAGGGTTTCCCTTTCTCCCAATCCTCGCCAACATCTGTCATTTCCTGACTTGCTAATTTTAGCTATTCTGACTGGTGTGAGGTGGTATCTCACTGTGGTTTTGATTTGTGTTTCCCTGATGCCAAGTGATGCGGAGCATTTTTTTATGTGTCTGTTGGCCATTTGGATCTTTTTTGCCGAAATGTCTGTTCACGTCTTCTGCCCATTTATTTATCAAGCTCATTTTAAAACACAAGTTTTAGTCAGTAGTGTCACTATCTTATATTAAATAATCCATTTTTTTGCAAATGACTTAAAATGCTACTTTATTATGAAGTAAAAAAATTTTTTAAAGATTTTATTTATGTATTTGACAGAGAGAGCAAAAGCAGATGGAGTGGCAGAGGAAGAGGGAGAAGCAGGCTCTCCACTGAGCAGGGAGGCTGATGTGAGGGCGCTAGGTTCATGACCTGAGCTGAAAGCAGATGCTTAACCAACTGAGCCACCCAGGCACCCCTATCATGAAGTAAGTTTATTAACTTCTGGTCACTTATTTTCAATCCTATATTGGTTCTTATTAGCGTATCTTTTTTTCCCCAGGTTTTTTTTTTTAAAGTTTCCAAGTTTTAATTTAAATTCTAGCTAGTTAACATACAGTGCAATTCCAGTTTCAGATGTAGAATTTACTGATTTATCATTTAACATACAACACCCACAGCAAGTGCCTTCCTTGATACACATTACCTGTCTCACCCATTCCTCCATCTGCCTCCCCTTTGGTACCATCAATTTGTTCTCTATAGTTAAGTCTGTTTCTTTGCCTCCCGCCTTTTTTCCCCCCTTTGTTCATTTGTTTTGTTTCTTAAATTCCGCATCAGTGAAATTGTATGGTATTTGTCTTTCTCACTGACTTATTTTGCTTAGCATAATACTCTCTAGCTCCACCCATGTTGTTGTGAATGGCAAGATTTCATTCTTTTTCATGACTAACACTGCATAATATATATATATGTATATATATATATAAATACACACATATATGTATATGTATATATCCCCTACATCTTCTTTATCCATTCATCAGTCAATGAATACTTGGGTTCTTTCCACAATTTAGCTATTGTTTATAATGCTTATTAGCCTATCTTTTATCTGTACCAAATCTTGCTGTTTTGATCATGCTGCAACTTTATACCTATTGGTAAATGACTGAACTAGGCTTTACTTAAAACTCTTCCTTTTTAGATATTCTTGATCTGATCATACTCTCAAGGTTCTTCCCAAAATAATTTTAGGATCCTTTTATAGATTTTAGTTCTAAACTGAATATTTTAGTTAGGATTGCACTGCATTTTTTGAAAATGGTAAGGAGACCCAATGTGTATGACATGAAATTTCTAATCCACGAAGTTTTTACATTTTAGTCATTTTTGTGCCTCCTAGTATAGTTTTAAAGTTTTCTTTTTGCATAATTTAGAAGAATAAATTATTTGATAAAGGAGGTAGCACAGATTAATTCTGTGCTAAAGGTGTAATAATTCAACAGATAATGTTGGGACAACCGGCAATTTGATAAGAAAAATAGGCAATTTTAGAACCATACATAATATAGATTTAAAATTTAAGCTATAACTTGGGGCACCTAGCTGCCTCAGTGGGTTAAGCCTCTGCCTTCAGTTGAGGTAGTGATCCCGGGGTCCTGGGATCAAGCCCCACAGGGAGCCTGCTCCATCTTCTCTCTCTGCCTGCCTCTGCCTACTTGTGATCTCTGTCAAATAAATAAATAAAATCTTTTAAAAAATTAAGCTATAACTCAACAATAAAAAGATGAATAACCCAGTTAAAAAACAGGCAATGATTTGGGGCACCTGGGTGGCTCAGTCACTTTAGTGTCCAAGTCTTGATTCAGCTCAGGTCATGATCTCAAGATCACAAGATCAAGCACCACATTGGGTTCCACACTTGGTCGGGAGTTTCCTTGAAATTCTGTCTCTCTCCCTCTCCCTCTGTCCCTCTGCCCCTTGCTCTGTGATCACTTTCTCTTTCTAAAATAAATAAATACATCTTTTAAAAAATGGGCAATGGTTTCATAGATATTTCTTCAAAGAAGATATGCAAATGGCCAATAAGCACATGAAAAGATGCTCAACATCACAATCATAAGGGAAAGGCATATCAAAAATCACAACAACATATGTTTCACACCCACTAGGATAGCTGTTTAATACAAATATTAGTGAGAATGTGGACAAACTGGAATCATTATACATTGCTCGTGGGAAAAGTAAAATGGTGCACCATGGAAAACAGTTTTCAGTTTGTCAAAAAGTTAAACACAGATTTACTATATGACTCAGAAATTCCAGTCCTAGATATATACCTAAATAATTCAAAATACATATCCTCAAAAACATTTACACATGAATGTTCATAGTATTATTATTCATAATAGTCAAAAAGCAGAAACCTAAATGTCCATTAGCTGACAAATGGATAAACAAAATGTCATATATCTACACAATGGAATATTAAACAATAAAAACAGAAAAACATATGATTGCTAAAAAAAAAAAAAACTATTTCAAATATATTTTTTCATCTTCTCTAATGCTATAGCATTTTCTTTCTACCATTCTCTCATCAATTAACTACATCCCATAACATTTCCCTGATGTTATTTAGAAGCTGTTTTGAGGGGCGCCTGGGTGGCATAATCAGTTAAGCATCTGCCTTCACCTCAGATCATGATCCCAGAGTCCCAGGATCCAGCCCTCCCTCTGACTCCCTGCTCAGTGGGGAGTGTACTTCCCCCTCTCCCTGTGCCCCTCCTCCTGCACTCTCTCTCTCTCATTCACTCTCACTTTCTACAATAAAATTTTTTTTAAAAAATAGAATCTGTTTTGGTAACTTCTCATGTGCAATCAGCACATGAATCACTCCAACTAGAATACTTCCCTGTATTACTTAAAAAGTTCTTCTGAAATGTTGAGTAATTTGTTTTAACCCTCCTATATACAAAATGAGGCTCAAAAAGATCGAGACTTAAATATTTTCTTGTATTTAGGCAAATACTAAATATATGCTCTCAATTATAAGCATCCTGTTAGGACATACATAGTATTTAATTATATTAAATGAAAAATCTGCACTTATGTTTTAATGTTTTGTTATTACAGTCTAACATTTAATTTACCTTTTTTTTTTTTTTAAGATTTTTATTTATTTAATAGAGAGCCAGAAAGAGCCAGCGAGCATAAGTGGATGCTCAAGGGTGGGGGTGGAGGGGCAGCAACAGAGGGAGAGGGAGGCAGACACCCTGCTGAGCAGAAAGCCTGATGCAGGACTCAATCCCAGGACTCTGAAATCATGCCCTGAGCAGGAGGCAGACACTTAGCCAACTGAGCCACCCAGGCACTCCCAACCTGTTCTTGACACATTTATGTTAACCCAGAATATCTGTTTACTTTACTTCTTTCATTTAAGTACCTTATCAATGTGTACTGGATAATCACTTGAAACCAGATTCTGACATCTTTCTCGATTTCCAATCATCTTTCTGAATTCGAAGAGTCTATTATGATAAGGGGGAGAAAAGGAAAAATTCAGTATGCCCATTGTATTGGAAGTATATAATCCTGAAATATTTGCAAGTCCAGTTCATAGACTATGTCCAAATTTAATCTGAATCATTAGAGAAAAAGATGAGGCTATAAGGTTTTTATTCAAGGTGGACATTTTGTCTCATAAATATGTGAGAAATAACATTGTTCAAAAAGCAATTAATATATACAAGACTCAAAATTAAAGGCATAAATCCTGAAAATTCATTTTCTAAATATTTCCATGAATACAGTATAGCTCAGTTTTATAGCTATTACAAATTCCAGTTACCCAAGGAAGCTCAGTCCAGTTACCCGAGGAAGCTCAGTCCCTGGAAACGCTAAGCAACTTAAAAATAATTAAAGTTAAAAATCTAGTTTGTATTTAAGAGCTCTTTAATTTTAAAATTGCTTTTAAAATAGGTCAATTTATGATTGTATGGTTTAAAACTCAAGAGAAATAATTAAAAGACAAAAGACAAAAGGAAATAATAACGTGTTTCATATACTTTAATGTTTAACTTACCAATCACTTTATATTTATAGTAAAGGATTTTATAACTGAAAAAAAGATTTGAAATGTGTGCTACAACAAATTTAGAATAAACTAATTCGGGAAAAAAAAGTTTACCTTTTGAGATCTTCTGGCCTCCCCCATCCTCTGATAAAAAGTTTTGTGAGGAGAAGTCTCCGGTATAGAATATCTAATTTGCTTACACCCATTAGCAGCAAACAAACATCTATAAGACAAGATTTAAAATGACTTTAAAAATATTTTATTTTAGGCAGCAGGTCAATTTCCTAACCATCTCTCTAAATATCAGGTAAAAAATAAAGATTGATCTACTCTCTTTGCAACTTTCAAATATGTATTTTTAACTATAGTTACCATGCTGTACATTACATCCCCACAACTATTTATCTTAAAGATCTTAGAAATACTCATCACAAAAGAAAAAAATTGTAACTAAGTTAGGTGATGGTGTTAAACTTATTGTGCTCATCATTTCACAATATATACATATATCAAATCATTATGCTGTAAACTTTAAGCTAATAACATGCTATATATTAACTATACATCAATAAAACTGGAGAAAAAATTAAAGACTGAGATTAAATGATGTACATTGAATTTATTCTCTTGGATATAAGATATAGAAAAAAAGAACTGGGATAAAAGTAGAGAAGATATACTCTATTCCTTTTGGGCAGGATCTTCCCATCTTCAGCACAGTGACTAACAGTAACACTCAATATTTCTTGGATAACAATTGGAGAGCTATGTAGTACTGTATTATCTGCCAGGCACCATTTTATAAAACTACAAACAGGGGCGCCTGGGCGGCTCAGTGGTTAAAGCCTTTGCCTTCGGCTCGGATCATAATCCCGGGGTCCTGGGACAGAGCCCCACATCGGGCTCTCTGCTCGGCGGGGAGCCTGCTTCCTCCTCTTTCTCTGCCTGCCTCTCTGCCTACTTGTGATCTCTGTCTGTCAAATGAATAAATAAAATCTTTTAAAAACAAAAACCAAAAAAAAACTACAAACACACACACACACTCTTGTTTAAACCTCCCAGCAACTTTATGAAAAAGAGTCTATTACCCCAAGATGAGGAAACTAAGCCACAGAGAAAATAGGTGATTTATCTAAGATCACACAGCTACTGGCAGGCAGAGCTAAAACTGAATCCCTGACACACAGCAATTTCTAACTATTACTCTACACTGCCTGTCTACACTATAGTGCATGAAAAGCAATAATTAAGCAATGCTACATTGTACCACTTTTCTATTTTTTCCAAATATTTCTAAAAACTTTGTGTTTTGATTTTTTAAAAATATGCCTCAATATTTTCAATTTGAACAGTGTAGTTTTGACTTGTGAGCAAAATCTGATTCAATTTCAGAGTTTATTCTACTTAGAAAAATGGAAAATGGAAATGTGCATTTCCATCAGTGAGATCTAGTAAGTACTTATCTATTATTTTGAATGTTTTCATGGAACCACCACTTGAGTTTTATACTTTTGCTCTTTGAGTGATCTGTAACAAAATATGAGTTTAACTTAATATTCTTCTTTGTTTACATAGGTATAAAATTTAACCCATCATCCAACTGGGCTGGCACTTTATTTTTATGACTAGACCAGCAAAAATCCTTCATATTGCCTCTCACAACTCTCAGGACCAAGAACAAACATTTACTACATAAGGTACTTGTTAAGCAATATAATCTATAGTATTTAGTATCTTTTATTTATTTTTTATTTTTTTAAAGATTTTATTTATTTATTTGACAGAGAGAGACACAGCAAGAGAGGGAACACAAGCAGGGGGAGTGGGAGAGAGAAAAACAAGCTTCCTGCTGAGCAGGGAGCCCGATGTGGGGCTCGATCCCAGGACCCAGGGATCCCGCCCCAAGCTGAAGGCAGACGCCAACTGAGCCACCCAGGCGGCCCCTATTTAGTATTTTTTAATACCACCCAACTCTCTTCCTCCTAATTCCCATGAGTGATTCAATTTTCATTCTTCATAAAAATTTGGTTTTGGCATAATCATGCTAAAGAAAATAACCCATAATGTATATCCAGCTTTGTTTATACTACTTATATATACCATCATAAATAAATAAACTGGTATTCTGATTACTAGACTACAATGAATTATCATCAATTAGTTCCCCAAAGCTAAATCTAGGATGGCCTAACACAAATTTAAGTTTCTGAACTTTTTAAGAATATTACCTTTTTTTTTTTTTAAGATTTTATTTATTTATTTGACAGAGATCACAAGTAGGCAGAGAGGCAGGCAGAGAGAGAGGGGGAAGCAGGCTTCCTGCTGAGCAGAGAGCAGGATGCTGCCTTGATCCCAGGACACTGGGATCAAGACCGGAGCTGAAGGCAGAGGCTTTAACCCACTGAGCCACCCAGGCGCCCCAAGAATATTACCTTTTTTCATTTAAGCAAAAGGTATTTATTAAATGCTTACATATGCCAAGAATTATTTTAGGGCCTGTGTTAAAAGATGATCAAGGCACATTGTTCATCTCACAGATCTTATATTTTAGTGGAGGAAAACAAATTACTAAAAAAAATAAGCAAAGAGTAGATAGAAGATGACAATACTATAATGATAATATAACAAGAGAGTGTGATAAATACCAGAAGCCTCCTTTCAGAGTCGAAAAAAGTCCCACTTAACCAAAGAGGTAACATTTAAGGCAATACCATATAACAATAAGATGAGGCCAAGACTTTAAACTGCTTATCTCCTTAAAATCATATACTTCCTCATGTCTACTAATGGACGATGTTCCAATGAAATCTGTAAGAACTATCTAGTTTGTAGGTAAAGGTAAAGCACAGGAACAAATAATTTATGTAAGAGGAAATTCAAGAGAAGTGATCATGTAAGTCTCTTCTTTATTTGCTAATATAAAGATGCTCACTATAACATTTTAAAATTCAAACAATACGGAAGTAGGTATAGTAAAAAAGGGAAGAATAATCTTGTTTCCATTACCTCCAACTCTACTTTTCAGAGACATTTAGTGCTAACAGTTTGGAATCTTATCTTATTTGACATTGTTTACTTAAAAACTTTAAAAAAACTTACTAGTTACATTACATATTTTTGGCAGTAATTAACAACATAAAAATATACAGTGTAGGAGCACCTGGGTGGCTCAGTTTGTTGAGCATCCAACTCTTGGTTCCAGCTCAGGTCATGATCTTGGGGTCGTGGGACTGAGCCCCGTAACTGGCTCCATGCTCAGCACAAAGTCTGCTTGAGATTCTCTCTCTCTCCCTCTCCCTGCTCCCACTCTCTCTTAAATACATAATCTTTCAAAAATATATACATACAGAGTAAAGATGAGAAATCTCTCTATTTCTGTACTGTTTCTTCTCCTCCTAAAAGGTAAACACTATATTTAATGCTGTATACCTGTGACCTCTATCCATTCATACATGTACACATATTTTAAGAGTTTTGGTGGGTTTGTTTCTAAACACTTTACCAACTGCATTGTCTTTTTCCAATGTTGTCCTGCACCCTGCTGATTTATAGGACTGTCTCATTTTTTTCTACTAATAGATGAGCTTAGCCCATTTATATTTATTACTATGATATCTTTTGGGTTTAGTTCTTTTAGATTTTTAGTTTTGATTTTCCATTTTTAAAAAATTATTTACATTTAACTGTCTTATATTTGAGTGTATATAAATTTGAAAGAGATATATTTAAGGTTCAATATGTCATAATGGCTACCTCTACCATGTGACTTTGAGCAAGTTACTTATCCTCTCTGTGAGTCATATGTAAAATGGGGATAATAACAATAATTACCCCTTAGAATTGGTATGAGAAGTAAATGAGTTACCATTTATGAAGCATTTAAACAGCACTTTGCAAATTCAAGTGCCATACCTACAACTAAGAGCAACAATATTACTGATTATCCATATCGTGGGCCTCCGAATCAAATGGGGGGCCACCAAATGTGGGGTGATCCAATCAGATGGAGGCTGGGGGCACAGGTGCTGAAAGAATTCATCCAAGGCAGAATAATGGGGGTAAAAGTTTACTGAATACACTATAAGGAAGTGGCCTGTAGGACAGCAAAGCAAAGACTGCCACAAGAGGGTGGTAGGAGGCCACAATCTGAAGTCAAGGTGAGGCCGTACAGGGATTTATGGAATTTCCCCTTTTTTGGTAATCTTAAGAAGGTAATCTCAGGTAATCAAGCATGGGCCTTGGGAGAGGACAGTGGGCAAAGGGAGAGGAGGAGAGAGAATCTTAAGCAGACTCCCTGCTGAGAGCAAAGCCCCAAGAGCAGGGCTTAATCCTAGGACTCTGAGATCATGATTTGAGCAGAAATCAAGAGTAGGATGCTTAAGTGACTGAGCCACCCAGATGACCCAACTAATTCCTTTTTTTTTTTTAAGATTTTATTTATTTATTTGACAGTCAGAGATCACAAGCAGGCAGAGAGGCAGGCAGAGACAGAGGAAGGGAAGCAGGCTCCCTGCTGAGCAGAGAGCCCGATGTGGGGCTCGATCCCAGGACCCTGGGATCATGACCCGAGCTGAAGGCAGAGGCTTAACCCACTGAGCCACCCAGGCACCCCCTAATTCCTATTTTTTAAATCTAGAAATCTTCAGAGTGCCTGGGGGCTCAGTGGGTTAAGCCTCTGCCTTCAGCTCAGGTCATGATCTCTGGGTCCTGGGATGGAGCTCCACATAGGGCTCCCTGCTCAGTGGGAAGTTTGCTTCTCCCTCTCCCTCTGCACCTAACCTCTGCTTGTGCTCTCAATCTCTCTCTAAATAAATAAATAAATAATCTTTAAAAAGAAATCTAGAAATCTTCTATAAACTTAGATCTAGTTCTAAAACCCATATCCCATTTTTAAAAGACCTTTCAAGCAGCTCTTATAAATGTTGTTTTAGTGTTTAAATGTCTACAATGAGTTTTCCATATACATCCCATTTATGTTTGTCATAACTTATAAAATATCCTTTTTGTAATATAACCAATAGTGTGTTCAATCCATACATTAACTTAGTAACACTTATTATTTTTTTTAGTCTTTCCATCCAGAGTTTGTTTCCTCCATTAATATTTTATTCTATCCTTTAAGAATTTTTATGAAGCATGTTACAAGGCTAACAAATTATTTAGTATTTGTGATAACTACTATAAATAGGATTCCTTTTTCCTTATACTTTTTCTTTAGATGAATATTACTATTTCATAAGAAAACAGTTTATTCTAAGATTTTTTCCTTCAATCCCACAACTTTTGTATTAGAATTACATTCCAGGAATGACTGTATCAAATACTTAAGGGAGATTACTTCCTCTGTGATGGAATATGCATCTCTCCACCATACCATGCCATTCCTCCAAATTCTTACAAGCTAAGCCATATCAGAAACCCAAGATCATAAGTCACAGGGTGAAAAAGTTCCATGCATGTTACCAACTTTCAGGATTACACTCCTTAATCTATTATCCTAAGGATTTTTATAAGCCTGCCTTTAAAACAGATTTCTGATTTGATTAACACTTTTCTAAGATACCTTTAATGATACACCTATTTTAGAGAGAATAACGATCTGAAAATGAAAAAAAGATAAAGAATATTTTATTTTTTTCTTTTAAATGGTGGTGGGTTTTTAATTTTTTTAAAGATTTTATTTATTTATTTGACAGACAGAGATCATAAGTAGGCAGAGAGGCAGGCAGAGAGAGAGGGGGAAGCAGGCTCCCTGCTGAACAGAGAGTCCGATGCGGGGCTTGATCCCAGGACCCTGGGATCATGACCTGAGCCGAAGGCAGAGGCTTTAACCCACTGAGCCACCCAGGCGCTCCTAAAGAATATTTTTAAAAATAATTTGTACTAAATATATCCAATTAAAAAATGATACCTTATAGAATTCTGCATGGAAAAATATTAAATGACATAAACATAAAATCTTAGTGTCTGTTGTAACAGGTTTAAAAATAGTATCTCAAAAGAACAATGTTATAAATAGAATAGAGGAGAGATATTACAAACTTATCTATAAACGGTTAGATAGTAAATATTATAGGCCTTGCAAGGCAAGAGGTAAAACCAAAGGTATTATGTAAGTACATAAAAATTATAAAAAAGAAAACTAATGTTCACATAATTTTTAACTGAGAAAATTTAAATATAATAATAATAAGCAATCTTTTATAATATAGGTCTAGAAATGAGAGAAGTAAAATTTTTTTCTTGGGACTTTGTGTAATGGGGGTTCAAAGTTAGTACCAAACTGAGTACTAATGTTCATCTGTAAAAACTACTCTTAGTCCGTGGGCCATACAAAAGCGGGCAGGTTGGCCCACAGACCATAGGTTGCTGACCCTTGGGCCAGATAATCAAATAAATCATAGACATATCACAAATGTCACAATAATGTCACAAATGCAAAAATACAACTATAAAACAGTACATTATAAATTATCCACTCCTATAAAATGGTATTGGTAAAATGTAAATATTGATTTTAAAAGAATTAAACATGTCACAAGGTAGACCTAAAATCAGTATTCTATCTAAAACAAATGCTATTTAATTAGCTATGGTTTGTCTGCCTTCTTAAAATTCATAATTTGCCTAATTAAAATTCATAAAATAGCTAAAAGGTAGAAAAAAGCCATGTGTCCGTCAATGGATGAATGGAAAAGCAAAATGTGATGTATACATACAATCAAATATTTTCAGTCTTAAAAAGGAATGAAATTCTAACATATGCTACAATGTGGAAGAACCCTGAGGACATTATGCTAAGTGAAATAAACTAGTCACAAAAAGACAAATACTGTATGATTCTACTTTTATGAGGTACCAATAGCAGCCAGATTCATAAGCAGAAAGCAGAATGGTGGTTACCAGGGGTTAAGGGGATAGGAGAAGGGAATGGGTACTGTCTAATGTGTAGAGAGTTTTGGTTTTGCTAGATGTAGAGTTCTATAGATGAATGGTGGCGATGTTTGCACAATGTATGACTGAACTTGATACCACTGAACTTTACGTCTAAAAATCATTAAGATGGTAAATTTTACATGATATGTATTTTACAACAGAAAAATGGAAAAATTTCAAAACTGGAGTTAATTTGATAGTTTCTCTACAAAATTCTTCAGAAGTTAATGGATACTTTCTTTCCCTCTTGACAACTTTCTCAGTAAGCATAAATAGTTCACTATCCTACTGATCTAAGAATAGAACTCAAAGCATGTATTAGTCTCTTAAAAAATGCTACACCATAATTAAAATATTTGAAGACCTCACTAATGCCTTTAAATAGAAGAATTTGAAGAACAGATCTCTTTAATTGGTTTCCCCCATCTTCTTACTTCCCCTTTCTTGAGGATTAGTTTCCAAGAACCCAGCCTACCTATGTTTTCTGCTTTAGAGTCTCATCTAGCTTTAATCAAAGTGTAGGCTGGTCTGTGTTCTCATCTGGAAGCTTAACTGGAGAAAAACTTGCTTACAAGACCATTCAGCTTGTTAGCAGAATTCATTTCTTTACAGCTATAGGGCTGAGAGTTTCAATATTTTGCTATTTGTCAGCCAGAGGCCAACCTCAGCTCTTAGGGGCTATCCATGGTTCCCTACCACATGGTTCTCTCCCTAAGAAATTCACAAAAGAGCAGCTTACCCCTTCAAGGCCAAAAGGACAGTGAGATTGAGAGTGCTAGCAAGGCAGAGTTTAATATAACTTAATGTAACCATGGGAGTGTCATCTCACCAACTTTGCCATATAACATATCATCACCATGGGCTACTTATTTTCTCTACAATGGCTAGAAAGGATGGGGGTTAATGTCTTCCTTTATAACATACACAGCATCAATAGCAGATTCCACATTAGCAATAAAAAAAAAACAAATTCTGGGGCACTTTGGTGGCTCACTCAGTTAAGCCACTGCCTTCAGCTCAGGTCATGATCCCAGGGTCCTGGGATCAAGCCCCGCATCAGGCTCCTTGCTCAGTAGGAAGCCTGCTTCTCCCTCTCCCTCTGCCTGCCACTCCCCCTGCTTGTGCTCTCTCTGTGTCAAATATATTAAAAAAAAAATCTTTTTTTAAAAATAAATAAATAACCCCAGAATTCCAACACCCATATTTTACAGTAAGAAGAACACTATTCACGAGACATCCAATTTTTCTACCCAATATTCTTCTAAGATGGTAAACAAAGGCAAATATACAAAAGTAAAAAGTTCAAGAGATGCAGCAAAGGACCTGAGAACAATGAACTCTTCAAATATTTTATAAGGTAGCATGTTTATTACATGCCTAAGTTGTTTAGTTATTTCTCATTTTCAACCCTATACCAGAAAAGCTTTCCAAATGACTTTAATTCCATATAATATAGGCCATAACAATCAGTACTCCAAATCTAGAGCAAGCATATTCCTTGCTATATTTACCTGCAGTAAACCACTGACCAATAATTTATAGAAAGCAAATCAAAAACACACATAACTTGCTGTAAGTTTGGCTATGGCATTTAGGATTACAAAGAACTTCTTAAATCCCACTTCAGTCCCAAGAACAACATTAAGGTCTAGGTTTTCTGGGATGTTCTAAACACCTAAGTCTAGGTAAGGCTAACTGCTATCTAGTGTCACCATGAACAGACAATAATCCAAGTCCAGGGTAAAGATAACTCCAGTTGACCAAAAAGAGGCACCATCTAGAGCCACATCAGATACTTAAAGCTCCTACATCTGGCTGGATTGACCAAGGAATTCTGCAGAGACAGACCCATTTTTTAAGTATGTGTCAAGCCAAACTGATAAAATTATCATCTTTATTTTTATAAAGGCAATGCTAAAGGAAAACTCAAAGTACTTCTACAAAAACAAACTTCTACAAAAGCAGTTCTATTATAGTGCCAACAAATGAAAATTCTTTTCTAGAAATGAGCTCTATTGTTTAAGTGTCACTCAGTGTCTGTATGCCATATAGTACTTTTATCTCCTATCACTCTAATACTTCAGCATTTAAACATTAAAATCCTATTTTTTCTGGATTTTTATCCTCATAAAGTTGACACATAAATAGGAAGTTTATTTGTTCATTTGTTTTGAGGGGTGCCTATCTATTCTAAGCAGTCATCTAAGGAAATTCAACAGGTGATTATCTCACATCCTTATGTGAAACATTCAGCAAATAATTTAATCTTTTTCAAACTAGCTCTTCTTTTCCATGGGATTTAAAGAAAGTGATTAAGATTTTTAAAAGATTTCTTAAACGTTTACTATGCTTGGATGCACTGTTTCTAAGAAATGATTTCTTTTTCTTTTTTTCCTATGGTACAATACATAGAGCTTATTTAGACTTCACCAGTTTTATACACACTCATTCCATGTACTTTTGTGGTCTAAAGTCATCACTTGGAGGTAGCAACGGAAAATAGCAGTGTCAGAAGACCTGGGTTCCTTCACTAGCAATGTGACCTTGAGTGCCACCTGAATCTATAAAAGGGGAATAATATCTGGCCTACTATACACACAGTAGCAAATTATTCAATTTATATACAAATTGGTCACCTGTTTTGATATATTTTAAGAGATACAGGAAAAGATTCTTCTTAAAATTCTTTTCATAGGAAGGCTGATGTGAAAGAGCACAGGCTTTACATTCAGGAGTCCTGTATTTCTTGGATTCTTGTTCTGTTATTTATTCGTGGTGTTGACCCTAGGAAAATTAACTATTCTTCACGCTTTCACTTTCTTTCTATGCTTACACAGTTCCAACTCAGAAGACTGTTGTAGGGATTAAATGAGGAGAGTCATTAAGCACTCACTCAACATATATTCATCTAGCAATTATTCTGCTAGATTATTCTGTCCCTTTGTGAAATACTCATACACATACACACATGCACACTGTGCTAGACTTCAGGGATTAGAAAAGTAAATGATAGGGGCACCTGGGTGGCTCAGTGAGTTGGGGCCTCTGCCTTCGGCTCAGGTCATGATCTCAGGGTCCTGGGATGGAGCCCCGCATCAGGCTCTCTGCTGAGCAGGGAGCCTGCTTCCTCCTCTCTCTCTGCCTGCCTCTCTGCCTACTTGTGATCTCTGTCTGTTGAATAAATAAATAAAATATTAAAAAAAGAAAAGTAAATGATACATTAAATCAATGTTATGGCAAAAAAATATTAATTTTTTTTTTAACCTATATACCTTCTTGGAACCAGTCATAGGATTCTGGTAAGTTTTTGAACTGTTGCAAACAAATTTGCAAAACTGAATCCATGCACAAAATGTCAAGTCTGGATTCAGAAAATAGTTCTCAACTAACAGAAAACAAAATTCAAGTTTAGCTGCTCATGAGTGGAATGTGCCCGACAATAAACAGAAGGTCACAAAGAAGACAAAGGTTAGAAGTGATGGCATATACTACACAACAGATAACTAATATATGGTCTAGCATAGGTAACTGCTTATAAACATTAGTTTAAAGAATTGTATTGAGTCCCAACTCTGCTGCTTTCTTCACTCCAAGTGACTGGAGAAACTGTCAACTTCTCTGAATCTTAGTTCTCTATAAAATAGAAATGTGTCTGCTTTACCTATCTCATAGGACAGTTGTAATCAAATGAAATCACATGAGAATGTACTAGCACTAATAAAACAATTATGAGGGGCGCCTGGGTGGCTCAGTGGGTTAAAGCCTCTGCCTTCGGCTCAGGTCATGATCCCAGGATTCTGGGATCCAGCCTCGCATCAGGCTCTCTGCTCGGCGGGGAACCTGCTTCCTCCTCTCTCTCTCTCTGCCTGCATCTCTGCCTACTTGTGATCTCTGTCTGTCAAATAAGTAAAAATCTTTAAAAAAATAATAAAACAATTATGACACTCATAATGACTACTGCTACCAAATACCTTACAAGTCCACTTGTAGAAATAAATGTTAATATGTAAGCACCAGGAAAGAGACAGCATCAAGATCTACCGAAACAAAACAGATCACCCCTGTTTTCTAAAAAAGTCATCTTCTGCATGATAAAAGGAGCGGATCACTGCTAAACTGGTGCTGGGCCTTTTCTAACCTCTAGGTTACAGCAGCAGGGCCTGCTAGTGGTATCTTGCAAGACTGAATCCCCCAGTAGGCGCTGGAGACAGTGAGATGTGGATCTGAGGATCAACAGATTAGAAAGGGCTGCACTCCACCTTCCAAGCCCCCATCAAGGCCCTAACAAGGCACTACAAGGAAAGTAGTTAGCCCTTACAGTTAGCCGAGCGAGGAAACAACAGCGCCAAGACAATTCCACCTTCCACAGGGATAGGAGACTGCCCGCCTGCCTAACTCACCCGGGTCGGCCAAAACGTGCACTAAAGCCCCACCTTGTCCAGCGCCCGGGACCCCCGCGTCTCCCGCCAAGCCTTGCGCCCCGAGTCCCTGCTTCCTGGCACGTACGCAGTGTGTCGAGAGGCTCCCGGAGCGCGGCCCAGACCGGCTCCTTACTCACTGGCCGTTCTTAGGTGCCTGCTGTACTGCCAGCCGAGCCGGCTGGCGCTGTCCTTCCCCTGGCTCCCAAGACTTGCCTTCCGTCGGAGCCACAAATGCAGTAACAGCAATCTCTCCAGGAACCCAAGAGTAAAATGCCCAGACAGCCAAGTCTACTGAGAGGGACGAGCCCGGGGCGGGGTAGCCGTTTAGGCACGCCCTGAACCTCCCCAGCTCTCTCAAGCAGTCCTGGTTGGCGGAGGAACGCGAACCAAAGGAGGAGGGTTAGGACACAGGGCCCCACCCCTGACCTCTTCCCGCCGGGCAAGGTCCGGACTCCCCGGTGACTCCCTCTC
>ML102182.1:0-21489 GCA_003697995.1 Taxidea taxus jeffersonii
CAGGAAAGATAATACAATGTTTCATGCTGGCTTGTTGTGTAGTTGTTTGAATGGCCGGTTCCAGGCCAGAAAAGCAGCACCACTTACCCACTGCCTTTGAAGAAAAGTAACTGTTAAACATAAAGCGGAAAGAATCTTTGGGATAACTTTATCACTCTGATCAGACCGTTAGTCTAGCATGGTCTAATCCTTTCCAGGACTCAGGCTCAATAAGTGCTTCTTGGTTAACCCTCACCAGTATGGCTCGTCTCCAGTTGGGGTGACATGTTCTTTATGAGCTGTTCTTATATAGAATGTGAAGGATACATGATCACCTTGTACAAAGGACAAAAAGAACATCATGATGTCCGTTCCAGCAGCGTCCCCGTGTTTTCATTTCCAGCAAATACCAGAACCTTCTATCTTTCACCAGCTTGTGTGTGGGGAGGGATGAACAAAATGTTCTGACATGAGTTTGTTTCAAAATTTCTACCAGGGAAGCAACTTGAGGGATTTAGCAGGAGAAACTGTGGGTGTGTTATGCTGGTCATGCTTAAGGAACTTGGAAAACAGAGTCAGAGAATGGGGGCTGGGGGGGGGGGGAGTCAGGGCAGAGATAACTTGGCAGTGAAGCAAAAGCAAACCAACAAAAACAAGGCGACCAAAAAGGGGAATTGAGGAGGCTCCTGGAGAAGGGGGGCATCAAATTGACAACTTGGCCAGAAATCTGGACACTGTAAGAGACAATTTAGTACTGGGTCATGCCCTGGGCTGAATTTATTGCTTCTTCCCTTGTTAACTGGCCTCATGTTTAAAGTCAAAACTGCCATAGGCTCCAAGGGATTTTATCTTTGTCATTTGTATGATCTGCCTCAAAACAGGTACCCTGAAAGGAGTCTCCCCCGCTTTGAGGTTTCTTACCCCAAGTGAGAAGGACATCCCCACCCCATCCCCATCTGAGTGAAGAAGGCAGAGAGGCTGTTTTTATGGGTGATGAAATAGATTTTTCAAAGTTAGTGGACTTGAAAGGCGGTTCTGAATGAGATTGGTGCTCTGAGAAATGAGTGAGGCCAGGAGGTGGGGAGAGGGATGGGTGCGCTGCGGAGACGCAGGAACCCAGGTGAGGAGGACACGTGGCAGCCGGCAAAGGGGTAAGAGACCCGCGGACCCCTGGGCCTGCGGACAGAGGGGAACCGGCCGTCTCCACTCGCCAAGGCCTGGTGGTAAGAGGATTCTGCTCTCTCCTAGCGCCCGGGAGATTGAAGAGGGAACATTTCATGTGAAGCCACGTTTTGCCAGTTCCAGGTGAGTAGGGAAGATTTCCCCCTGAGCCGGAGATGTTACAAATGAGGTACGTTAAGAATGCAGTTCCGACATCAATCACCCTTGGGTGCAGAAAACGAAGAGGCGCACCTCTCTCCATCGTGTCTAGGAAGCCAGGCGCCTGGGAATGCAACCTAAGGGCGGAGAGGTGAGGTCTCCGTCCTCTTCTCCGACGCGGGCAGGCCGCAATTGGTTAGGCGAAATTAAAAACGCGCAATGCGTCGACTCCCGAGGCTAACAATGTTTACACAGACATACCACGCCAGTGGAACTGTCCCAACATTCCGCGCACAGCGCAGGGCAGAGGAGGTGGGGGCGCGGCCAGGCTGCCCCTCCCCCGCCGCCTTCCTGCGCCGCAACCTGGACTTGACCCCCGAGAGCCTGGCGCGGCATGGCCGGGGCCGCCCCGCCGGAGCCGGGCGCTGAGACGGGGCCGCCCGGGGCCGGCGGCGCGGCGCGCGTTCGCAGAGCCCAAACGCCGCAAGGTGGAGGGAACCCTGTCCGCCCCGACGCCGAACCCTTTCAAATGTCTGGACCACTTGTTTGACTGGGGGTACGCACCCCACCCCACCCTAGCCCCCTGCCCGCAGCCAGGGAGGACGAAGGTTTTGTGTCAAAGCTCTGAGATGTGAAAAAGGAGGGACAGCTCTACAGCAAGCGTCCAGAGCAGAGAATTGGAGGTACGCACGCCCCAGAGGGGATGCGCTCCAGCCGCCTCCCCTCCCCCGCCCCAAGGTATGCGGCTTAGGTTTTCCAAGGTCCCTTCCGGCCCTAACATTCTGACTTGTCTCCTGTGGATCAAGACTCGTGGCAAAAGGAAAAATTACTCCATAAGTAGAAATTAGCCAAAGCACAGCTCTAGAGAGACAAAAGCAAACAAACAAAAAGTCTCACATAACCCCAAACACTAGATCCTAGTGCATTTTAACTCTATTATTCTGTAGAGATTATTTATTTCTTTAGTAACAAAGGTAATTGATTAGCGTCAGTGCTGGGGGAAAAAAAGTGCTTGGGTCATTTGTCTTAAGGAGGAAACATAAATCCATAAATCCTCCAGGCTTGAAGAAAGAAAACTCTATTCCCCAAATAGGCAGATCTTCCAAACAAGTCCTCTTTTTTCCTTCTAAATCTTTGCTCTTAGTCACCTAAAATCAGTGGCTCTCTTTTCCTGAGATTCATATAATCTTTAAATAAAGGGAGAAAAGAAAGCCCCATTCTGTAGCATGGCCTTGGAAAGTTGTGCCCAGAAAGAAGAATATTGAGATTTTATTTTGAGAGGGTTAAGAATCTGAAGCGAAGTGATTTTCCATCTCCTGAAAATATATGTAAAATAATTTATAAACTAGGTGTTACACAAATTTACAGTATGATTCTTAGACTCTCTCTGGTTGGGAAAAGCAACACTGATCTTCTAGTTACACCAACAGAATGTTCTCCAAGTGATGTTTGATTCACAGGCTGCGTGATCTTTCCCCACCTCCTCCCGAACAGTCCCATCAACAATGAGGATTATATTTCTGACATTTATGGTTTTAAAAAGGAGCGGGAAGGTGATTGATTCAAAGTCTAGTTGTTACCAAAACAAGGTAGTAAGGCGCTTGGTGTACATGAGAGGTTAGAGGTACAAATGCTCATTCTACTTAGCAGCATCTGGAGTAATCTTCTGAAATGCCCAAATAAAGTCTCCACCCCTCCTCCACCCGTCAAGCTTTCTCCGCCACCCCCACGTGCCCTCCCCTAAATGTTCCCTCTCCAATCACCCAGGCCTGCGCTGGCCTGAGACAGGCTGGAGACCAAGACAAAACACTGGCCCCACCCCTCCCCCAGCTTCCCAGGGACAGTCCTTGCAGTGGGGTGAGTTTGTTGTGCTGACCTTGTGAGCCAGTGACCCACACAGAAGGACACTGTGTGCGGTCACTGAGTTTGCTGGCCTCGTACGTCCCTGTTCCTATCAATGAGGCGGCCAGGGGGAGGGGAGAGAGGAAGCGGGGAAGGATGGTTATGAGGACACGGAGGACCAGAGACCACAGCTGCTCGGGTGACAATGAATAATTGGGTTGTTTCCTTGAAGCTGCTTGAGAATGAAGGTGGGCCGGGTGTCCACAACACCCTCCCAACCTCTCCTCTGGCTTCCTCCCACATGTTCCCAGCCTCCTCTCTCCATAGAAGGCTTTTTATGCAAAGTCAGGGGACATGTTCAGGACACAGACTCCAGAGCCAAAGGCCCCCCGTCTGAATCCCACTTCTGCTAACCCCCGGACACAATTTCATCACCACAAATGGGAATGAGAACAGTCCTAGCTCACAAGAGTGCTCTGAGATTTAAGTAAATGAATACATGCTCAGCACAGAGCCCAAATGTTTCCTTCGGTGATGGTTTTATGGTCTCTTCTTCCTGAAGGGCTGCCTGCCTTACTGGCTGTGGCTTCCTGCCATCCTGAGCAAGGATCAGACCTTGTCCTGTCCAGAGGGCAGGTGAGCTTACTAGATCTGCATTTGAAAAGATGTCATGGAAAAATGAAGAAAATGTAGAAAATTCAGGAAAACCCTCACTGGGAAGGCTACCATTTACTGACCCCGACTCAGTGAATACGTTTGGACACCATTCCAGTTAAACTGGACAATGGCCCCCAAGGTAAGTATTTTTACTCCTTTTTATAAGGAGGAAATGTAGGCTAAAAGAGGTTGGTAATGTTCCTGGTTGCACAGCTAGGATCAGAATACAGCAGTAGTAAAGACCATGTACCGAGCAGCTGTAGCTGCCTGGCCTATGAGATCGACACCATTATTCTCCACATTTTACAGGTGCAGAACTGAACTGAGGCAGCATGGATAAATTCTTTGCCCAAAGTGGCAGATCTGTAGTTGGCATTGAGCCTGGCTGACTGCCCACCCACAGTCCAACCACAGCACACAAGCCCTATCTGCCTACCGGGAAAGGGAGAGCCTGGCCACACCAGCCCCCATTGCCAATGGCTGCTGTCACCATCCAGAATGCCCTTGAGAACCGCAGATCTCTTCAGACTCAGCCCCATGAGAAACACACAGCTACCATATGTCATTGCTCTGCACTTAAATTTTCAAGACAGAATGGATCCTGATTTTTCTTTGTTCTGATTTTTGTTGTGGTTTCCAAGAATCATAATATAATTTCTCTGTATTGAGAAAGGATGATCTTTTTCCTTTTCCTTGCAAGGTTTTGTTTTTTTTTTTTTTTTTTCATTTTTTTTCCCTGGGATATTTAAGAATAGGTCACCCACAATTCTTTCCACAGGGCCTGAGCTGAATCCTGTGTGGAAAGTGCACAGAGTCTCTATGGAGGGCCCAGGATGAATCTTCCACAAGACTCAGAAAGAAGTTCCTGGTGCCAGGCTGGCCAGGGGAGATTCGAGAGGCACCATTCCCCTGAGAGGGCTGAACATGGCAGGGACCCACAGTATCTCACTAGGCCTTCTGCACCTTGACCTTCAGCAATCTAAAGTACTCAGAAAAACATTGCCAACTAAGGATTCCTGTTGCTCGTTTGCAAAGATAGACGTTTGCCTGTTTTTCCCCCCTTTTCTCCAAACAGGCTTGTATTTAGAAGAAGGTTAAGGGTTAAAAGTAAAAGTTTAATTCTTTAGCTTTCCCCAAGGTATGCTTCTAGAATTGAAGGAAGCAAACATTTTAGAAGGGGAGCCCAAGATCTCTCAGCTGGTAAAGGACAGACAGTGGGCTGCCCAGCCAGGTTTCCTAACTCAGTGCTCCTGCTCTCCCCTCTACACTTGATGGCCCGTGGTGTGGGGCTCTGAGATGTAAGGAAGGGACAGCATTAGGGACTCGGGGCTGCCCTAAGCAACTCGTTTCCATTCCTATTACTGTAATTCAGTTCTTCAAAGATCAGCCTGCCCTTCTAGTAAAGGCAAACGCACACACACCCCACTCTGATTTTTCAGTGCAGAAGCTCCATGCCCAACAGCTAAAATAGAATGTTTTGAAAGGGAGAGTGGGGCAGACAGAAGCCCTGGTTATTATAGTTAATTGAATTTAATTAAAGCCATAAAAGCAAACCACAGTTTTGCAGTGGGTACTGACCATTCTGATTGCTTGGAGGACTCAGAGGAGTCCTGTTCTTAACTGATGGGCAGAGGCCCAAATCACTGCCATTACGGAGTCTTTGTCCAGGGGCCTCTTTACCTTGATCTATCCGGGCAGTCTTGCATACACTATTTCTCTCCTATATTCTGTAGTTGTTGTTTTTTTTTAAGATTTTATTAATTTATTTGATAGACAGAGATCACAAGTAGGCAGAGAGGCAGAGAGAGAGAGGAAGAAGCAGGCTGTCTGCAGAGCGGAGAGCCCAATGCGGGGCTCGATCCCACCACCCTGGGATCATGACCCGAGCCGAAGGCAGCGGCTTCAACTGAGCCACCCAGGCGCCCCTGTAGTTTTAAAGGTGATCATTGTGGTTCCTTCTCATTCTAGTAAGAATTGCACTTTGATTCCTTTTCCCTAAGAAGCTTGAAAAGCTGAGTGAAATTTTCCCCTCTTTTCCCTTTTCTGTTCTCTTTCAATATTCTCTCAATATTCTGTCTCTCTTTGCCTCTCCACGCTCTTCCTGTTTGCCTTCTGGTCAGCCACCTTCCGCTGGCCCCAGACGGCCATCCGCCCAGAAGCTGGTCTGCACCTGCCCTGCCAGGCCCCGTGCCGGCGCTCTCTTGCAGATGGTCCCCGCCCTCAGCTTGCTCTCAGTGCCGCCAGGGAGGCTCGGGAGAACACAGGCAGGCTCCGAGTGGTGAGGCCGGCGTGTGCCTGGACTGCTGGGGCCCTGGGACAGGAGGGACACCTAACCCTGGCTTGAGGGTATTGCCTAGAGGGGAGACTTTTCAGGCAGAGGGAATGTCAGGTGAGAAGGCGCCGAGGAGACAAGTTGCAGGCTAAGGCAAGGAACCGCTCGCTAGTCGTGTCCTCCCCTCACTAGGCCGCCTTACGAATCTCTGTGGGGTCAGGCCTCCTCCTGCCCCTCTAGCTCCATCCCTACTTCTCCTTCCTTTCTATTTTTGGCTCCAATTCTATCTTTCCATCCTACAGAATTTTTTTCTTCCTTGCCCCAGCATTTATTCAAATATGGTCAGGAACAAACTTCTCATGTCCCCAGCCCTCTGCCGGCTTACTCTCCCATCCTGTCCTGTGGGTCCCCGACGAAACGTCCCTTCCTCCAGGAAGCATCCCTGACCTCCCAAGTCCAGGTGGCATCCCATTCGCTCACCCCTATTCCTAACACTTATCGCACGGCTTTATCACACCTGTTTGTTCGTTCATATTACGTTGGGGACCACACGCTCTGTGGAGGCCACCATGCTGTCCGTGTTGTTTATCTTTGTCTCTCCAGGCCAGAGATGGCGTTGGGCATGCGGTAAGTGCTTTATAGAGGCTTGCCGGATCCACCAAACACGGCTAGAAAGGAGGACACTGGGGTGTAGTGGTGTCAGGTGAACGCAAAGAGGTAGGCAGGAGCAGAGCACGAAGGTCCTCACAGGCTGCCCTGAAGAGGCAAGATGGGGACAGCACGTGAGGAGAGAAGCAGGCCAGGGAGAGCCCTCATGGAGTGGAGTCGCTGGAGGCCAGCACAGACGTCCTCCAGCTGCTTGCTGGACCCATGGCCGGAGGTTGCTCATCACTGTCTGCATGAATCTCCTCCACAGAGAAATCCTTGGCCTGCCAGAGCCATCTTGAACTCTCTTGTAACCAGATGGCAGAGTCAGACCGAGGTGGCTACTACTCCGTGTCACACTTCCTTCAGCAGCGTGTAACTTGAGGACTGTTTGTTCAGGACTGAAACAAAGGCGAAGCTTCTGGAGACCGGAAGAGCCCTACGCACAACAAAGAGGCCAAGGCTCTCTCAAGGTTGGGACAGAGCGGCGGTCACTGGGCATCTCCCTCAGGGACCCTTTCAAGGCGCTTTTACCTCCCCACAGCTGGCCCCGCCCCTGGGGTGGGAGGTGGAGCTGCCCTCGGATGCCAGAGTTCACTTCACCCACATGCAGGGAGTGCCTGGGCATTCGTGGCCATCGCAGGGCAGCCCTCAGCCAGTTGCAGGAGAGCAAACACTCCATCCTCTGAACCCTGAGCAGAACATGAGAGACCCACGACAGGACCTGGCTGCATACCCTCTCTTCACTCAGACCCCTTCCCTTGGCAGTCCCATGCCACACCCCTGGACTCCCTGGGAGCATTCATTCAAAACTCACCTTCCCGAGAGTCCTTGTCTCAGGGCTCCATCTGGGGAACCCGGCCTGGGCACAAGGTTCCTAAACCTCCAGGCAGAAACAAGCCTTCTGCTGGAAGACCGAAAGCCCTGCGTGCTTTAATCTCGCTGTCCACACACACAAGCTTGCCATCAAACCACGGTCATCGTGGATGGGAGTCTGGGGTAACTGGGTGATGGGCATTAAGGAGCGCATTTGATGGAATGAGCACTGATGTATGCAAATCTACCCTGAAACTAATAAAACACTGTATGTTAACTAACTTGAATTTAAAAACAAAACAAAACAAAAAGCAGTCATCGAAGGTGAGGACACACACTAAGAACAATTTCTAACCGGAATGGGTATTTTCAACTAAAAGAAGATATTTTATTTTTCACGTCCTAAATGGATCCCACCCCCAACCCCATGAATTCAAAGCCTGGCGCTTTTGGGCACTTGTGAGGGGTCCTCTGATGGCTGGCGTCACATCTGGCCCAGGAAGAAGGTCACCACCTGCCTAATTGAACGTGTCAGGGAAAGGACAGCCTACCATACTTTCCACCTCCCCAGAAAATGTTGCAATCTTTCAAAATTTTGCCTGGAAAGAGAGGATTGGGTTTGGGGTGTGTCTGTGTGTACTTAGGGAAAGACAAAGTTGGAAAGGGTCAGTAATTCTAATTTTCTATCTCAGGTATTTATCATAGAAAAGTTTAAAAGTTTATGGGTGAAGAGGAGAAATCTTAAACTCTGTAGGACAGCTTTTGGAAGTTTACAATGCTAGGAACACATGAAACTGCTCCTACGTTCTTCCTGAGCTTTATTTTAGTTCTGGGTTTTTTTTTGGTTTAAGATTTTATTTATTTATTTATTTAGTGAGAGGGAGAGAGAGCACATGCATGAGAGCAGGGGGAGGGGCAGAGGGAGAGAGAGTATCTTGAGCAGGCTCCACACCTGCTGCAGAGCCCAATGCAGGGCTTGATCCCATGACCCTGAGATCATGACCTGAGCTGAAATGAAGAATCAGATGCTTAACCAAATGAGCCACCCAGGCGCCCCCCGCTTTACCTTAGGTTTAAGTTTCAATCTTTTACGTCGAGATGCTGCCGCATTAAAAGTAATGGAACAGGTTAATAAAAAAGTCAAAAACAAGGGTTTTTTTTTTAAATAAGAGGGGAAAAACACAACTTTGCATTGCTGTCCCTTGAATGAGAAACAGAGATTGCTGGGTACTTATTCAAACCCTTAGGTTTGGGTGCAAGACGTGAACATTAACATCATTTTTGAGGAATCATCGTTTTCTTCTCAGTCTGGCATCCATCAAATTCAAGAAAGATTAGAAACAGCATTTAGAGATCGTCAAGCCTTCTGGATGGTAAACCCCAGTCCTGCTCTGCGCCCAGCCCCTCCTCGGCCATCTGACAGCCTGGCTCTGGGATTCGGGGGCCTGGCACCAGGTCGTCCTTGAGCTGACTTGCCCCATCTCGCCCCTCTAGGGCTCTGCTTCATTGCTGTGCCTGAAACCCCTCCTTGAACCTGAAGCCCAGGCAGCAGCCTCTCCTCCCATCCCCGGGGGGGTCTGTGTCCCCTCCCCCTGCTGCCACTAATGGCTAATGAGCAGCTCCATGATTGATTGAGCACCAGCGTCCTGCCAAGCAGGGGACAGGGTGCTTCTCCTCAGCACAAGTGCCCTGCACTTGTATCATTAACCCCTTAGTGCCTGTAATACAGAAGCAGGCTGAGCACGCTTTCCCATTCACGTGTCTTGGCTCCACATCGGCCCCGAACGAAACCTCAGCCCTTCCTCTGGTTAGCCCAAAAGACCTCTGTCCACCAGATCACTCAAGAGCTTGCGAACTTGGCTGGAGACTTGAGGATCAAGAAGAGGACGGGGTGTGATGCATACTGCGCAGTCTCCCACCCTCCCCTGGCTCTCCCTAGATGAAGTCCATGTCTTGGGGTGTCAGCATCATGTTTTGTAGGACATCACAGCTCTCCTACAAAACACAATGCTCAGAGCACCTGGGTGGCTCAGTGGGTTAAGCCTCTGCCTTCGGCTCAGGTCATGATCTCAGGGTCCTGGGATCGAGCCCCACATCGGGCTCTCTACTCAGCAGGGAGCCTGCTTCCCCCTCTCTCTGCCTGTCTCTCTGCCTACTCTCTTTCTCTCTGTGTCAAATAAATAAATAAAATCTTAAAAAACAAAAACAAAAGCAAAAACCAGCAAGAAAACCAAAAACCACAATGTTCTCCTCAGGAGCAATTCTGGTGAATACAGCTGAATACACCTGACCTCCCACAGTAACATCAGGCTGCACAACCCACAGTGTAGAAAGGCCGACGATTGGCCTGAGCTCACTCATCTACCAAGAATCGAGAATCTGCACTCAGGCCAGTCCGAAAGCCCCCACTCTCTAAGAGGTCATGTTCCTCGCTGTGACAGCATCGGCTGCTGACACTTCATTTCTTCCAAAGACGGACCGTGTGTTGTGCCCTCCTTTTCCTCACAGGCTTAGAGTCTTGCCCCTGATTCCATCCCAGCTGCCAGAGCCAGTTCCTGACTGCGGTCCCTGACCCCCACGGTGTTGCACACATACCTCCTGGGTTCTCCTTCCTCTGCCCTGCCACGCCCTGCCCCTGCACTGAACCTCTCGATCTATTTGATGGGGATCGATTGCTTGGCCTGCCACCCATCGCCACATCCCACATTCTCTGTCTTATTGGGCTTTCTTCCATCACCTGTCACCGGACCCCTGACCACTGGGCCACCTCCCATCCTGCTCACCGCCCACAGGCAGCTCCCACAGAGCCTTTGGATGGTATTGGCTGTTTTCAGAAGACAATGAATCTCTCCTCTCTTCCTTTTCTGTCCCTCTCACAGGCAAAGAATGTCTGCCTCCTAAGAATGATTCAGTTCTCCACTGTCCCTACTTGCCAGGGCTCTTGAGGGAGGATCGCACAGTCAGTGGTGTTTAATGGAGTGACTGAGACATCTCTACCTCCCTTCTCCCTTCTTTTGCTCCATGTTGGCTGAGAAGACAGCTGCCCTGGAAAAGATTTTTGGCTGATCCATTTTCTCCCCACTCCCTCAGACTTTCCCATGCAAAGCTAAAAATAGCAGCTCACTGCTGTTGTCAAACGGAAAGACAGAAGCCGATTCCCACCATCTGGGCAAGGACATGGCGGTCCTGCCCACTGTGTGGGCAGGTGTCAGGCCCTGGAGTCAGGGAGCATGAAGGAGCTGGGAGAAACTCTCGGGAGGGGCTGGTATGCATTTGATGTTCAAAGGGATGGACAGCTATTGTCACAGGTATCAACTCACAGTATCAGAGCAGGAGTCAGGATTCTCAGATAATCTGGCAACTCGTTGGGGCTTTCCAGAAGGCCTCATGTGGTCCACCAACGCACACGTCCCTGGACGGCAGGCTGAGGGGCAGAGTTCACTGCACAGACAATGTAGCCCCGAAGTTCTGGAGGCTGCAGACCAGATGAAGCTTCACCCCAGGGGGCTGTTGGCCTGTGCCGAAGAGCTGTGGCACATGCAAGCCCATGGCAGGAACCAAATTATGCAACAGCCCTCATTTCATCACACATTTGCTCCTCCGAAAAGCCTTCCTCGCTGGCCCGTCAGCCCCATCTCTTCCTCCCCTGAGTTTCGGGCTCTACCAACCACTGGGTACGTAAACAGACAGGGCCTTGTGGCATTCCCAGCATCCTGTATGGAACTTTCACCTACTGCATTTTCTTTAAAGAGACGTGTGCATGAGCGTGTGTGTGCGCATGTGCGTGTGTGTGCATGTGTGTATGCGTGTCCTGGAGCAGGAGCTCCCGTGCAGAACAGAACTATGGCTGAGAATAATCATGGGAGACAAACAGCTCCCATAGACTGAGTTCTTCCCAGACGCTTGCTGTCTCCACATCCCAGCTCATAGAATTCTCCCAAAGACCCTGTAAAGTGCCATAAAGGACATCCTGAGACTTCTTGACTTCTGTGTCTTAGCTGCCTGGTATCTAATCCCCCTTCTTGGGTGTGGGGAAGTTCTCCCTCACAAAGCGTGGGGCTCCCCTTCTCTCACTGCTCACAAGAGGTTGCAAAGCCACACGATTGCTTTCTGCAGGACATGGCATGTGACCCGGTCTGGCCATTGGATTTGAATCAGGAAGAAGTAGCAGTAAGAAGGGGACAGGGAGAACTTGTTCTAGCAGCAGCACTGGCAGCAACACCCAGATGCGGGGTGGGGTAGTGGTTCCCGTGGCTCCTCTGTTTCTAGCACATTTTCTAAGCCCGGGTGGACCCACCCTTCTCAGGGATTCCTTGAGCGACTCAAATCCCATCACCAAACTTCTCCTGTACCTGAATAGGTCAGAATACATCTTCATTCCTTGAAGCTAAGAACCCTGGCTGTAGATTAAAATTCTCATATCACAGGGTAGGATTTGAAGCTCAGAGAGGGGAAGTGACTTGCCCAAGGTTACAGGGCTCATGCCTGTTGATCATAAAGCCTGTGTTCTTTTTTAAAAAGTTTTCATTTAAGGGACGCCTGGGTGGCTCAGTTGGTTAAGCGGCTGCCTTCGGCTCAGGTCATGATCCCCGTGTCCTGGGATCGAGTCCCACATCGGGCTCCTTGCTCGGCAGTGAGCCTGCTTCTCCCTCTGCCTCTGCCCGCCACTCTGTCTGCCTGTGCTCGCTCTCTCTCTCTAACAAATAAATAAATAAAATCTTAAAAAAAAAAAAGTTTTCATTTAAATTCCAGTAGGTTATCATAGGGTGTTGTATCAGTCTCAGGTGTATAATATCGTGGTTCAACCCATCCCCCATGCTCATCAGACAAGTGCCCTCCTCACTCCCCAGCAGAGCTTGTGTTCTTGACAACACTGATTGTTGAATGTTCACAGTGAGAACTGGAATATAGATGGCCTTCTTCCTGTGGACACTTCATAGATTTTTTTTAATGAGATAATTAGGATAAAACCATTATATTGCTGGACACAGTACATATTGATATAACTTTTGTAGAATGCAAATCTGGAATATGTATCAAGCCCTTTAAAATGTTCGAGCCTTTTGGGGATCCTGGGTGGCTTAGTCAGTCAAGCATCTGACTCTTGGTTTTGGCTCAGGTCATGATCCTGGGGTTGTGAGATCGGACCCCGCATTGGGCTCCACACTCAGCTCAGAGTCTGCTTAAGATTCTCTCTCTCAGGGGGCACCTGGGTGGCTCAGTGGGTTAAAGCCTCTGCCTTCGGCTCAAGTCCTGATCCCAGGGTCCTGGGATGGAGCCCCACATCGAGCTCTCTGCTCAGCGGGGAGCCCGCTTCCCCCTCTCTCTGTCTCTGCCTGTCTCTCTGCCTGCTTGTGATCTCTGTCTGTCAAATAAATTAAAAAAAAAAAAAAGAGATTCTCTCTCTCTCTCTCTCTCTCTCTCGGTTCCTGGGTGGCTCAGTCGTTAAGCCTCTGCCTTCAGCTCAGGTCATGATCCCAGGATACTGGGATTGAGTCCCAGATCGGGCTCCCTGCTCAGCGGGGAGCCTGCTTCTCCCTCTCTCTCTCTCCCCGCTTGTGTTCCCTCTCTCACTCTCTGTCAAATAAATAAATAAAATTAAAAAAAAAAAGATTCTCTCTCTCCGTCTACCTTTGCCCCTCCCCCTGCACACTCTCTCTCTCTCTAAAATAAATAAATAATGTATTTATAAATAAATAAATGATTTTTAGAAAATGTTCAAGCCCTTTGAGTTGCTATTTCCATGCTGGGCCTCTATTCTCAGGCACTGTTTCTTGCCCTTTTCTTTTTATTATTGGTCCTTTGTTTAAAAGCCTTTTTAAAGCACATTTTTTCTTGTGTCCCCTACAATTTTGCAACACAGATATACTATATATTTATGTGCTGCATTTATATCCATGTTTTATACACAAAAAGAGTACAATTTATTTCACACACACACACACACACACCCCACCCAGGGACAGTTATCACTCCCATTGAGAAATCATGTACTAAAGGAAGAGATTCATGTACAGATGTTCAACATTAATTCAATAGTTAATAGTTGAAAGTGCACAGCAAAAAGGAATAACATCTCTGCCAATCTGAGTAATAGCCATTTTAAGTGATTTTTAACAAAACCCACCATTTGGAATTTTTATTATTTTTTTAAGATTTTATTTATTTGAGAGAGAGAGCACAAGTCAGGGGCAGAGGCAGAGGGAGAAGCAGACTCCCCACTGAGCAGGGAGCCCCATTCGGGACTCAATCCCAGGACCCTGAGATCATGACCTGAACCAAAGGCAGATGCTTAACTGAATGAGCCATCCAGGCACCCAGTTTTGGAATTTTAAAATTACTAATAAACAACTCTTGAGTCAAATTTGTGATCTAAATTGAGAACAGAAAAAATTTAGAAAGCACTATTAATAAAAATACACCATTGCCCAAACAGACTTTTCCCAGAGGCAAAGTCATTGCCTAAAACACTTATATTGCTAAACAGCATAAAATAAAAACAAACCATTTATGTTTAACTAAGGGAGTTTTTAAAAGGGCAATAATACATTTATAAAGTTTGTAGTGCTTTTTAAAATGCTTATCCAGTAACAGGAACTGTTAAAAAATCAGGATAAAATTATTTTTACCATATGATTAAAACTTGATAAAACAGGGGCACCTGGGTGGCTCATTGGGTTGTGTCTGACTTCGGCTCAGGTCATGATCTCAGAATCCTGGGACTGAACCTCACATCAGAAGGGGAGTCTGCTTCTCCCTCTCCTGCTGCCTGCTGCTCCTCCTGCTTCTGCTCTCTCTCTGTGTCAAATAAATAAATAAAATCCTTAAAAAATATATTTAAAAAATAAATAAAATTTGATAAAACAAACATACCCATGGATTAAAGTATGGACAAGATACAATATTATCACAGTAGTAGGGGCTTTGAATGGTTGAATTCTGGACAATATTTTTCCTTGTGTTTTTCCATATTTTCCGACTTCTATAATGAGCTTTTATTGCTTTTTAATGGGAAAAACATGTATGTTTTCAAGGTGAGCTAATTCTCCAGAGCTGGAGTCTGGCCGGGTTAGGGAGGTCTGCAGGTTACCGCTCTCCTGGGGGGCCAGAGGAATGGGTATCAGCTCTGTGCCCTCTGCCACTGCCTTGCTCCCTCCGTCGCTTGAGACTTGTGTCCCCACGTCCACACGTCAAATGCACCCCAGTGATTAGAGATTCGGGAGCCGCAAGAAGGAGAATTATCTATGGCTGAAGCAAGTCTACGGGCAGTTCATCTCACACGGGGAGGCGCAGGTGCTCAGGACCCCGGGGAAATACCTCAAGCCCTTGGATCAGTCATTACTGGGCTGACATCCGGGTCCATCCCGGACAAAGTATTGCGCCCGTCACCGCGGGCAAGATAATGGCTGTAAATGCTCTTCACCGCCTGGTGCTGAGGTGCCTCCCTACCCCAGGGGCAGTGTGGCGGATGCTCCCAGCAAGCAGGCTGCCCCGAGGCAGGACAGAGGCTTCTTGTGACAAGCATCGCACCCACTGTGGAGCCTGGGTCCTGTCAGTTCCAGAAGTCCAATGCTTTGAAGGGTCATGTGGCACCCCTGGGGCATGAAGTCATATTAGATCAGGAGTCAGACGCTCCCGGCACCCCACTCGGAAGCTGGAGGGCCCTGGCCTTGTGCTTGGATGTGGGGCGGGAGAGAAGGTGGAGAGGGCTGTCTGTGTAGGGAGTGTGCCTCCTGGCTCCAGAAGGAAACAACTGCTATGGACAGAACTGTGTCCCTCACGATGCATATGTTGACGCTGTAGTCCTGCGGTGTGCCAGTTTTTGGAGATGGGCCTTTAGGAGGTAATGAAGGCTAAGTGAGGTCAGTAGGGTGGGGCCCTAAGGACTGGTGGCCTTATGAGAAGAGGCAGAGCTCTCTCTCTCCCAGCCCCCACCTGCTCCCCGTGCTGTGTGAGGACATCACGGGAAGACAGCACTCTGCAGGCCAGGAAGAGAGTTCTCACCAGAAGCCAAACCCTACGGGAACTCGATCTTGGAATTCCCAGTCTCCAGAGCTGAGAGAGAATAAAGTTCATTGTTTGAGGCACCCATTCTATGGTGGTTCATGGCAGCCTGAACAGTCTAAGACAATATCCTTCTTCACAGGGGACACCCAGATCCTCCCCCACCATCTACCCAAGGGGACCCCAAAACAAGTCTTTCCCCATTCATCCCACCCCCTCCAGGCCCAGCCTGTAGCTTGGGCCCTTCTCTGTCCTCACCTGGAGGCTCCTGCAGGTTCCTCAAGGCTCTCTCCACCCCTGATCAGGAACCTTGTCCTGTCTTGTCATAGCACTCCCAATCCCGATACGAGGCTTGGTGCTTGGTTGATGCTCAGGAAGAGCTGGTGGGAGGTGTGAGTAATAAGTGCCCTGGCCAGGGGGTCCCACCAGCCAGGCGTGGAGAAGCAGGGCAGGCTCTTCCCCAGCAATCAGCCATCACCATCTGGTGCCGGTCCTTCTTTGTTTCTCTGTTCCAGGGTTCTGGCCACCCACAGGTGGAAATGCCATAACACTGACTCGGCACATTCTCCTTCTTCTTCTTTTTTTTAAAGATTTTATTTTTTTATTTGACAGAGATCACAAGTAGGCAGAGAGGCAGGCGGAGCGGGGCGGGGAGCAGGCTCCCTGATGAGCAGAAAGCCTGATGCAGGCTCAATCCCAGGATCCTGAGATCATGACCTGAGCTGAAGGCAGAAGCTTAACCCTCTGAGCCACCCAGGCACCCCAACTCAGCACATTCTTAATGAACGCCAACTATGGGCCTCCTTCTCAGCAAAACCCTCAGCTACATTGTTCAACAAGACAATGTGGTGAGTTCCCCAAGCAATAAGCAAGTAAATGTATTAAAGCATCTAAAATTACAAAGAATTTAAAAACATGGGGGTAGGGCCTAACATCTTTACAACATGTGAGGAGATCCCAAGGCGCTGAGCTGTGTCCCCTGCATAGTCCTGCATTCCTGATGAGCTGGGCTTGCATTTCAGCATTAAACCGCCCTCCAGATGCATCCTGCCATCCCTCCTCTCCCTCACTCTGTTTCTGTTCTGTCCCAAAGCCCACCTCGTTTTTTTGCCCAGCAACCGCTGCCACTCACCACCAGCCTAGGCTGGGCCCTTCCTCCATCACCGCCTAAGCCCTTGGAGCAACCGATTTCATGTGCTTCTGAAGGATCTACTGCAGTTCTAACAAGTAAAAATACGTTCCTCTTCCAGGAATTGGAGGGCTTCTATGGAGATTGATAGAAAATACAGCTAGTCACACTACAGGTTTAAATGCTATGAAAAGTCTGTGCAAGGTCTGAGAAGGCTTTAGGGGAAGGCAGGGGGGGCCTTTCCAAAGATGTAGTATTTGAGCTACATCTTAAACAACAAATGGGGATTGGCCACGCTGGGGGGATGGAGGAGGCCTTTCCAGGCATTAGGAAGATCAGAAGCAAAGGCACAGATCCATGAAATTTCAAGGGCTTTACCCTAATATCTATTACTGCCTAACAAATGACGCACAAACTTATTGGCTCAAAACAACATACTTTTTTTATCTCACTGTGTCTGTGGGGCAGCAATCTGGGCACGGCTTAGCTGGGTCCTCACCTTCAGGGCTCTCCCAGGGCGTCCATCATGGTGCTGACCAGGGCTGGGGTCCCATCTGATGGTTTGTAAGAGGGCTCCATTTCCAAGCCCACGTGGTTGTTAGCATATCATGGTCCTTCAAGGATTGTTGGACTGAGGGCCTCCGTCTAGCTGGCTCGATGCTGCCTTTAGCCCCCTGCCCAGTGGTCCTCTTCAACATGGCCACTGGCCTCACCGAAGCATGCCAGCCAGGGAAGCTATGAGATGGAAATGACTTCCCATCACCTTTGTCCCACCCTGTTACAAACAAGCTGACCTAGCCCATGCTCAAGGAGAGAGGATTTCCAGGAGGTAGGGGAACCCCTGAGAGTCAGCCCCCTGCAGTCCACTTGGGGAATTGCAGGCAGTCTCATGCTCTGGCAACACAGGGAGGTGGGGGCAGAGGGGGACAGACCACAAGGGGCTTCAGAAACCATGCCAAAGGACTGGGGCATCGTCGTGTCGACAGTGGGATCCCTTCTCTTCTTTTAACCCACTGAGCCACCCAGGCGCCCCCCCTTCTCTTCTTTTAATGCACCTTGTGGTTTGGTTTTGTTTCTCAAAATCACATCAGCTTTAGTGCCCTAAAATCCCCGTTACACTTACACACCCGACATGGCCCACGTGTCCCCCCTCGAACAGCAGTGCCACATCCGTCATGTGGACACACTGAAGCCAGACTTAAACAGATGCAGCTGAAATCGTTTAAATCCCCAGACCTCCAAACAGGTAGCACCTCCAAATCCATCACTGGGACTTTGGCAAGAAGTTGTTCTCGGCTGTCTGAAAACCCAGAATGGATGAGGGGAGGAGGGGGGCAGGAGGTCAGGCAAGGACTGGAATGTCTCTCCGGGACCCAGCCTTCTCCTCTGGGGTCTGAGTTGCTCCCAGTCACGGTGCTGCCACCAGGCCTCAGTTGATCCAAATCTATCACCGGCCCCACTCTTCAGAGAGAGGCCCCAGAAAAGCCGACACTTCCCAAGCCATAACCAACTTTCCCGGAGGAAATGGCCTGATGCCATGATCCCTCATTGCTGATGTCACTTGATTATGGCTGTCACAATGATGACTGCTCTTTCTGTTCCTCGAAGGTGAAGAATGTCTGCAGTTCTGGCTCTTAGAGGTTTTTACTGGCCTCTTTACCTTGATCACTTTTCCTGCACGTGTGCAAGTGTGCTCTTGCCAAAGCTCATTTCTCTGTGCTTAATAAAGCATTTTATGGGCTACTTTTTTGGCAGGAAGTCTCCGTCCTCCATTCTTTGATCTGCAGACCCTGCGTGTACCGAGCTAGGCCTGAGCAAGCATTACCCTCTAAACCCCACGAGCCATGTCCAAAATATAACCTCCAAGGTCCCATTTGGAAGCCTTGGGGGGTCTCTTCCTATGATCGTTAGATCCCTCTGGCTTTGGTCCTTGCCCCACCCATGATTCATCTCCCAAGGAAAGGAATGAAAGCGGTGATAATTTCTGGATTTTGATGATTTCCACCCAAGTACTTCTCGTGATCACACTCACTGGTTACCACGCATCCATTTGGAGGATGGCCGCCTCTTACGAAGGGATCATGACAACATTCCAAATGCAACAGCTTTGATCTCTCGGCCAGAAGACATCTGCTCGCCTGTTATGACATTTTTACCTTCTAGGTTCAGGCCAGAATTGTCCCCCTGCTCCCCAAGCTCATCTCCCTGCCTGAATATCATTCCTTCTCTGTTTCCTTGGCTTTGTGTTATCACCTTCTCCTTCCAAAACTTTTGCCTCATCCCTCCATGAAATATTTTACCTCGGACAGAGAAATTCTGCAGCTGACAGGCGACTGTATTGTCTTTGAAGTGTGCTGGCTCTAGGCTGAGTCTCTGGCCGGAGGAACAACTTACTGGAATTACTTAGAAGTCTCCTTTTCTTTTGTTTCCTTCTCTGTGTTTATTCACGGAGGAGAATGTCAGTGATCATCGGGAGAGAAGGCACCAGAAGTCTGTTCCCTCTGTGAATCAGCAGAGGATGCATTTTCCACTTCCTCCCCTCCCACAAAAATCCACGATACTGAACAAAGTCTCTCTTCCCCGAATGATCTCCGTTTCCCAACCTCATCACCTCGTGTTCCTAATCCCCGGTGTCACCCCTGCTTGGGAAGAGTACTGCCCTTCAAGGCAGGTGGTATGCTCCTACCAAAAGAAGCCAGACCAGAATCTCCCTTCACAGAAACTGTTCCTTTGGGCTTCACCTGTACGCCTACTCCCTTTGCAAGACATGGAGACAGGCATTGGCCTCGGTGGGTAACGAATAGATTTGTTTAACTGCTTCAAAATTATTATTTGCATGCAGAAGGCCTGGGAACAAAAGCCCCTTGTGTGTAAAAATGACATAGGATTAAGCCTTTGTTTGGATCCCCTCTCAAAAGAAGTGTGATCATACGCACAGCGAGGACACCTGAGAGCTAAATGAGCTATCAAATGGCCTAAAAGACTTGGCGAAGGACCATAATCTGGGCCACGGCCCCCATTCTCACAGTCCTCCAGTCATTCATGCTACACAAGTGACCCTCCTTTTTTCCATGTGTTGTGCCTTTGTCCCCAGGAAAGGGGCCTGCAGCCAGGTCCGCCGTGGGGGCCAGGGGAGGTGAGCAAGGGAGTGGGACCAGGAGGGAATGGAGTCAGTGGGGGCCCCGCGCCCGGCATGTCTGAGGAAAATGTTACTCAATAAGCCCTTCGGGCTACTGAGACCGTGACCTGCCAGTTCCGGAGGCGGGATGAATAAAACCGGAGTCAAGGTCGAAGGAATGGCCGGACAGCAAAGGAGTTGGGGACACACATATGCCCATCTGACAAAAGTATTTATTTATAAAGAAATAATAAAGACCAAAATCCAGAGGGTTGTCTTATCTGCAAGGAGAGAGGGAAGGGGCTGGGGAGGAGAGCATAGGTTTCTGGGAGTTACCGCCAATATTCTGCTTCTGGGGTTCATCGGCCGCTTCAGAGTTGTTTGTTACAGAGGGAATAAAGAGCAAAGCCAGGCATGAACTGAAGGTAGGAATGAATGATGATTAATCTGATTCTGTGCGCTGCAGGGATCTAACATAAAGTAATTCTCCTGGAGCTAAAGCTTTTATTATTCTGAAATAACTGTCTCTATCACTTGTACTTAACAAAAAACCCAAGTTAATACCTGCTTAACTGAGAAATTCTCCCCCACGTATTTGGTGGCTTTGCTCCCCAGTAGTAAGGGAGGCATGGCTACTGTTTTTGGTCCCTTCCATACAACACATTGATCAGCACATGGTTCTCGGTGTCTGGACCACAGGGTCAAGTTCAGGAGACACTAGACCGGAATGTGCGAGGCAGGGTGTCCATGACAGCTAGCCTGAATGTGACCCAGATGCTTTGGCACCCCTGACACTCACTGGGGGGTGTCAGAGCAGTGCTGGGAGTCAGACAGACTCAAGTTCAAGTCCCAGGTCTGCTGCCACCAATGAGCTGACCTGAGGCAAATCCCCTAGCCTGCCTGAGCCTCAGTTTCCCAAATGTCAGCTGGGGAGTTTTAGTGCCCTAGGGCTGCCATAACAAAGGACTACAAATGAGGTGCCTGAACACAATAGGACTCCAACTGCTCCAACTGCTCACAGTTCTGGAGGCTAAAAAGTTTGGCAGGGCCATGGTCCCTCTGAAGGATCTAGGGAAGGACCATCTTGGCCTCTTCTAGTTCCTGGTAGAATGTCAGAAATTCCGTGGCATTCTTTGGCTTGTGGTTATACCACTCTCATCCCGTTGTCATGGTCACGTGGCATTCTTCCTGTGGTGCTCTATGTCTTCTCCTAGTTCTCCTGTAAGGACACCAGTCACCGGATTTAGGGGCCACTCAGATCAGTAGGACCTCATCCTAACTGACGCCATCTGCAGAAACCCCTTTTTTCCAGAAAGGGTCACATTTTAAGGTTTTGGACAGATGTGAATTTCAGAGGTATACCATTCAACCCCATACCCGGAGATGAGGATATATAACCAAAAGAACTATGATAAGAATTGAATTAAATAATGTGTGTAAAGCACCTAGTACATATCAGCGTTCATCACCATCATCATCCATCATCTCAGGGAAGAAGTGAGTTGGGGGAAATCAGAGGGAGAGACAACCCATGACAGACTGTGGACTCTGAGAAACAAACTGAGGGTTTTGGAGGGGAGGGGGTGAGGGGTTGGGTGAGCCTAGTGGTGGGTACTAAGGAGGGCACGTATTGTATGGTGCACTGGATATGGAGCATAAACAATGCATTTTGGAACGCGCGCACACACACACACACACACACACACA